>JAAOAI010000503.1:0-19169 GCA_013758895.1 Fusarium bulbicola
GGATAAAGATGGATAACCAAACATTCAAGGATGGTAATGGGCGGGCGGGATGGAGTGCTCGGGAAGATTAAAGAGACAGTGGAGGTGGAGGCTCCGAATCATGGTCCAGCCCAGGACCAAACCAAAACAAGTCCCCGCTCATCTGAGATTTAGCATTGGTTGACGCCCTGGAATGGCCTGGGCTTGCCTCGTTCTGCCGAGAGGGGACGGCAGCCAAAAATGGGAACCCTTCCCAACTGGCTCTAGTGGTGGAGGAATGGCTGAACGCTTATGCAACTGAAGCAGCCCTACCGAATTACTTGAAAAGATTCGTGAAAATGAGGCGATATTAAAACATCATTTATACCGGTATCTTACTAATTCCAAAGACCTAACGCTTTCCTACCGTCAAAACCTCTGCCAACGTGTCATCACCCTCATTATGCCGAATCTACAGGGTAGTCTAAACTGTATCTCGAATTACCCACTCATATGCGGGAGGCGTCCACGATATGATTCGGGTAGGGCGGTCTAATCATCGACCTCAACACCAGCATCTGTCAGCATTACACCGGGACTCTCGATCGCCTTACACAAGCACCAACCGACATTCTTCCCAGTTGAATTGCTTCATTGCTGAATATCAGCCAGCCAGAAGTTTTTGCAAACAATGAATAGGGATACTGCGTCCTTTTATTGTCGCGTGACCCATGACAGACTACCAATCACCTGTCTTGCAGCCTTATGACTATGGCACATCATCACCGTACAAGACTGACGAATTATACTACGTGCCGAGTTGCATCCTAGCTTGACTTGAAAATTCCAGCTTTTCAATTTGACTAGTGCTCCTTTTTGTAGGAATGAGCTTCAACTTCCCGTAGCACTGGAAAAACTACCCTGACTGAATACCCACCCGTCCGCCCCCTTTCATTTTCTGAGTATACCTCCAAAGCTCCCCAGCCTTCCTATGTTCATTTTGCTTCCTGTATACACTTACCAAGTCATATGCGGTACTCAGTGTGTCAGGATGGTTCTCCCCAAGTATTCTCTTCTGTACCTCGAGTACTTGCTCTCCTATGTCTTCGGCTTTCTCTAATTGTCCTAGGCCTCCATATGTATAAGCCAATTCAGCTTTGAAGAGCAAAATGTGGGGGTGTTCTTCGCCCAGTATTCTCATATATGTGTTGATAAGTTGAATTGAAAGCATCTCTGCCCTAGCCCAATCGCTCTGTCGTGCATACAAAGCTCGCAGGCCGGACATGAGGTTCAGAGTAGTATTATGCTCATCCCCGAAGAGATTCTTGCTTAATTTGAAGGCATGCTCTATTAGATGCTTGCTCTCTTCTGATCGCCCCAAGTGCATGTATGCCAACGCCAAGTGCAACATGCTGTTCAGCGTCCCTTGGTCCGCGTCACCCCATACCCTCTTTGATATTTCTAGCACTCGCTCAGAAAGTAAAACAGCCTTTTCCCACAGGTATTGAGCTAGATACACTCTTGACAGAATATTCATGCAGGCCAGAGTGGATCGATGCTCGTCGCCAAGAGCCACCCTTTTGGTCTCAAGTAATTCTGTCAGGAGTTTTGAGGCTTGCCGGTAGAGGCCCTGATAAGCTAGAACCTGCCCCAGGAGTCCCAAAACATCGAGAGTGCGAATATCGTCACCGCCTACTGTCTTCTGATAGCCTGCAATCGCTCTGCGAATCATTTCTTCGGCAGATTTGTATCTCCCTTGTTGAAGAAGAACATCAGCCAGCATTGCCAACATGTGGAGGGTCTCCACATGCTCGGAGCCGAACAAGGTTTCTGCCACAGATAGTTCTGACCGTAGACGATCTTCATCGGCTTGTTTGTAGCGATACTGCCGGGAGTTTAAAGTAGAACTTGGCAGTGGATGGACAGGACTTGTAGCTAATGGATCAGAAGCCGGGCGTAGGCCAGGAAGAGATTGATGGAGAGGCACCGGACTCTGTCCAGTGAAAGTACTGCCACGGCCTTGGATTATCTCTCGTACGGAGAGTGCGGGAGAAGATGCCGTTGGACTCTGAGCTACTGGTGTGATGCCACCGGAAGACAAGGTGAGACTCATTTCTGATAAGGCTGGACTGTGGGCTAGGGAGCCTCTTTCAGAAATTGTTCTGCAATTGACTGCGGACGGGGTAGCTTCGATATGTAAAGTCAGTTGCATTGATCTCGCTATTGCCGGATCTGACTTACATGCTGCAGGACTTGGAGCGTACAGATCATTTCGTGGGACATTATTTCTGTCCATCCATCGATCGATCTTACCTGTGTCTACCTCTCTACCTCTGACGATGAAACACAGCTTCCTTTTTTCAGTCTCGAGAATCTCTCTTTGCTGGTGCTTCCGGACGATGGCTTTCATCTCCACTTTCTTGACATTCTTGTCTTTGCCCCATTTGGTTATGCGGCTCTGATACTGCCGTGGTCTGGAACATATCAGTAAGTCACAAGTCTGTCTCGATTGAAGGGTGAAATTCACTTACTGAGCGGTGAAGCCGAATTCCTCCTCGATCGTGGTTTTGACCTTCTCAAGCGGTAGCTTGTGCGTCTCATAGAGTTCGAGGATTCGGTCTTTGAATGGTTCAAAGTCTTCATCACGTAGAGTCGGAGCCTTTTTCTTCCTAGTCTTTCGGGGAGGACCCGTTGTAGCAGTAGGCGTAATTTGGACGCCCCCCAGACCATCCATGTTGTCCACAGAGGAGCCATCCTGGAGCCCTTGGATGAAGAAGTCATAAGCAGGATCCAGTGGAGCATATGAATGGTTTTGGTCTGCGACAAAGTGTCTATCAAGAGCCTCTTCGTGTGGAGCTGGGATCTCGAAACTAGGTAGGTGTGTGCCAAGAAATGGTTGACCAAAATTGTGGAATTCACGGAAATCGTTTGGAGCTGTGAACCAGGGAGGATCCATGGTGGATATTGGTGACACTTCGCAGCGGCCTTATTAGCCGGCGAATAGACCACTGCTGTTGGGAAAGACACTGAATAAGAGATGGATAGATTGAATAGAGACTGGAGAGCGAGGGCGGCGTCATAAATAAATTTAAAGAAACAAAAACGAGAAAACTAGGCTCCCACGAGGGCCCAAACGCAACAGTCAGCCTCATCATACTTTGCAAAACTACTATTTTGCGGTGAAGCAGGGGGAAAACAAAACTACAATTCTTGAGATCCCTGTACGCCACAGGACTCCCGTCCAATCGTCGAGGGAATCCAAAACTACAATTATGTACTGAGACATGGGTGTCATGCAAGCAACCAACAGCCACTAAGAAACATGGTACAGCCGCTTCAGGAAGCACGAGAGCCCAGGACCTCGACCTTAGGTGAGAAAAAGATTTAGGCAAGTTTACCAGGCCATGAGACCGGTTTATTTTGGCACCTCGATCCAATGCACACAGTTTTCTTGGCTCCCCTAGACCCGGCTAGGGTAGGAAAGAAAATACAGGACCTTGACCCTGAGCAATAAAAATATTTAGGTAAATCTAGCCTAAGTTTAGTAAGCTTTTAGACCAGTTTATTTTGGCACCCTGACTTAGTGTCCTGGTCATCATGCAAGGAAGTCATATTCACTTGTGCAGCTGCAAAACTACTATTGTTTCCTGCAATGCCATTAAAAAGGGCTACGGTTTCTTTGCGTCGTATTCAAATTCGTTAGAACTTTCTTCGCATTTTCTTTTCTTCTTTCGAAGGAGCACAAGTTGGGACTCATTAGAGAATAATCCTGACATTTTGTAAATCACAGCAAGCATAGACGAAGCCAAACCATCTTACAAACGAGATCAATTGCGCCATGGCTCAGTCAATGCTTCCTGCTGAAGTCGTCATCTCCATCATATTTGGTATCCTTCAATTGACCGTGGGACTTGTATCACTCTGGCAGCAGCATTACTTTCGCTGGGCCGCACGTAAGTCGTATATCACGCTATGGAACCACAAAGACTGACAAGTCAGGAACTCGCAGACGTGCAAGACGAAGAAACACTCTTTGAAAATCCAAAACGAGACAGTCCTCTATTATCGACCAAGTTTGGGTATGGCAGTGTATGGACACAAGCTGAAGAATTCAAATTCAAATAGTGGGCACTGTTGATGGTCAGAAGACAGTCTTCAGGACAAGGGTTCAGCGAGTAATACGGCATTAAAGCCTAGAATATAGTATTTCATTTTGTGATTATTTATTAAGCTCAAGTCATATTACTTCATCTAATCATACAAGCGTTCGCCTTACTCCTCAGAAAATCAACGAAAAGTCCTCTATATCTAACGGAAACTCCTCCAAAATCATATTCCAATCCGGAACAGCAACCTCACTCCCACTCTGCATCCCCTGCCCATTCGCCCCCTCCACTTCCATCCGCTGACTCTCATTCCACTGCACACCTGCACTCTCCCTTTCAACCCGCTGCATCAACAACGACGCTCTCTCCCTCAACGTCGTGAGCACCGTCCACTTCAGCCCATCCAAGGGCCCATTCCCACTCGTCTTGAAATTCCCAAGATGGATCTCTACAGCCGCAAACGCTCGCTTGGCTAGTTCTCCGCGTGGACACACGCACAGGTGACGCAGGATGAAGAGCATGATGTGGTATTGGGGATATGAGCGGGCGAGCCACTGGTAGGCGATGAGGTCGTCGTCTTGCCACATGCAGTTGGAGAGCTCGAGGAGTTCTACTGCTTCGGTGAGTTCGGCTTCAGTGGCCATTGGCGGTTGGTCATCGGGTGATCGGAGGATCTGCCATTGGCGACGAGAAACTACGTCGACTTTGCAGAGAATCAGACGTGCGGTTCGGATCGTCATTCTTTGTTCTGGTATCACGGGGTTGCAGCGCTGCAGAATCCCTTCGACCTTTTCAACGGCATCTTTGATGACTCGCCTCCGTACATCTTCATCCGGTATACCATCCGCGGAGCAACTCATATGGAAGAGATGATCCCAAGCCTGCGATGATTGGTTGCAGCACAGCTGTAGCGTCATTCGTGTCCAATCCAGCCTTGACGGCGGAAGCTCCTTCATCCCTGGGGAAATGTCGCTATCATGTAAGTTTCGCGGTAGTGCAACACTATGAACTGTAGCGGCGGTGGATGGATTCTGTAGTCCATAGTCCTCGGCGCCTCTTCCATCTCGCTCTTGGAAATACCACCATATTCGGCGTCGCATTTCTGACTCAAAGGGTGAGAGACCGAGCTTGCTGCCGTCTCTGTGCAAACCTATTGACTGAGCGGCTCGAAGTGCAAGGCCATTCATGATCCAGACAGCTCGACACGAGTTATGGACCCGCATGGCGACCCAAGTAAGGTCAGTGAATGACTTTGATTTTGATCAACGAACTCACCCCATAAATAGCCGTTGCCTGTAGGGAAGTGATTGTCGGATTCTCGAGGAAGTCTGATTGGGCCATTGATTGCTCCAGACACATCCTGTACCGAAGGAGAGCTTGCTTCTTGTCCTCCCCAGTAATGTCGAGCGCCTCATTGGGGGACGTGGCCGTAACAGCAGCGAAATAGATGGCAAAGCAAAGAGCCAAGTTCTCGTTCGAAGCTTTTGTAGGGTCGCCTATGACTGTGTAGAGCGTTGTCTCGGTGGTAGGAATGTGCAGAACTTTGACGTGTGGATCAACACCATCAACAAAGACTTTCCATAGTCGAATAGCCACACGTCTTTGAGGATGGTAAATGGCGGTAGATACTGAGGCTATGCCGGCTGATAGCCACCCCATAGGATTCAAGTGATTTATAGGAGAGTCGACTTGGCGAGGCGGCTCTTTGGGCGTTGCCAAGGCCATTCGCACATCATCTTCCTGGCTTGTGTTAGCGCGAGATATGCAACTACTGGAGTGTCTTTACCTGCTCGATGACTCGAGAGAAGAGAACTTCATTTACATAGTGACTACTTGTCCCCTTATTCAGCAACAGACCCTCACGAGAACCTCTGACTCTCTCTCCGGTCTCAGCGTCTGTAGCTGTGCTAGCTGGTGTTGGAACACTATTCGCAGACGTCACTGAACCTGCAGACACTGTCGGTTGCGGCGACCCATCCTGCCCAGCCTTGAACGCCTCAATCGTCTTCTCCATTTGCGAGATCCGACTTGCAACATCATTGATGGTCGTCTTCTTGGCCCGTCTCGCAGGCACGCCAGCAGGTGGATACGAGCACTCAAAGCCAGACCGTACACACTGCGAACAAGGGAAATTCTTGTCACAACGAACTTTTCGGCGATGACATACGGCGCACGACCGAGTCCGGGGCCGAGAAGACATGATTTGGTATTACACCGACCGACAAGTGACAGGCCGAGAGCTGTGGTATTTTACGGATGAGGATTCGGTCTTTGTAAGCTGAGATCACCGGGGATTATCTTCGTCGCCGGGGTAGTCAAGATGGTGAGATCAATGACGAGCTCTAATTCGCTGCGGCGGATCTTGTCGATATACTAGCGTCGGCTTCGGTGGAGATATTAGCCCCGACACCGAAGGAGCGAATCAGAGACTCGAGCTCGGCTGCGAACAAACCACCATTTTCGGCCTTTGGACGTCTCGCGTCGCGAAATTGAGTGACTTGAACGAATGACCGTGAATATGGAGCTCCATAGGGCGTGCCATGGACCCCTCTTAGGCTCAGATCTCCCGTTGCATCTGTAACTTATAAATCTCGACGCCCATGTCACCTAACTAAGGTAGAGCCTCAAACTCAGAGCAACCCTGGATCAGACAACACAGCATCTCTCATCATGGCTGTTCAACAAACAACCGCGCCTTCGTCGCCTCGCAATTCGGAGCTCACGCTCCAGAACCAGGTTGGTTACAACAACGAAAAGTCTGATCTTGAGGAGGGTACCACACAGCCTGAGCCGACTGCGGCTACACCAGCTGGAAGTGGCGCGCCTGATGGTGGTCTCACGGCCTGGCTTGTTGTTCTTGGCGCATGGTGTACCTCGTTTTGCAGTTTTGGCTGGATCAACAGTAAGTGTCATGTTGTGTATTTCTGTGGCGTTGACTAATTATTCTAGGTGTTGGCGCTTTCCAGGAATACTACCAGAACGATCTTTTGAAGCAATACTCGTCGAGTACTATCGCATGGATCCCTTCGCTACAGATCTTCTTCATCATGGGAATGGGTCCGATTATCGGAAAGCTTTACGATAACTATGGACCGCGGTGGTTGATTTTTGTCGGAAGTGTCATGCATGTCTTTGGTATCATGATGGCGTCCATTAGTACCGAGTACTACCAGATTCTTCTGTCTCAGGGTGTATGCTCTGCCATCGGTGTCTCAGCCATCTTCCAGCCAGGTGAGCCTCTTCTTTACCCTCATATTGAAACCTACTAACATCTGCAGCCCTATCGACGATTCACGGATGGTTTGACAGCAAGAGAGGAGCTGCCTTTGGCATCCTTTCAACCGGCTCGAGTGTCGGTGGCGTCATCTTCCCCATCATGGCAACCCGCCTCATCAAGCAAGTTGGATTCGGATGGTCCATGCGAATCTGCGCTTTTATGATTCTCGGACTTCTCATCATCGCAAACCTCACAGTCAGATCGATCCACCCTCCCAAACCTCAGAAGGTCAGCCGCGCCCAGTTGGCCAGGCCATTTCACGAGCCAGAATTCATTTTCTGTATGCTTGGATTCTTCTTCTTCACCTTCGGAATCTTCATTCCTATCGACTACCTGCCCGTTCAGGCCCTTCATGCTGGCGTGGACCCCAACCTTGTTCAGTATTTGATTCCCATCCTCAACGCAGCCAGTCTTTTTGGCCGGATTGGTTCAGGAATTCTTGGTGATAAGATGGGACGCTACAACATCTTTATTATTGTCGGTTTCCTTTCTGGTCTCTGGATCCTTGCCCTTTGGATCCCCTGCAACTCGCAGAACGGCATCATTGCCTTTGCAGCCTTGTTTGGTTTCTGCTCTGGCGCATACGTCTCTTTGATTGCACCACTCGTTGCTCAGATCTCCCCTCTTCCAGAAATTGGATTCCGTAGCGGCATTGTTTTCTTCGTCTCCTCGATCGGTGGACTCACCACCAACCCTATCAACGGCGCCATCCTCGAGAAGCCAACTGGCTGGCTTGGAGTCAAGGTTTTTGCTGGTGTCTTCTGCCTGGCCGGCACTATGTTCATCCTTGCTGCAAGAATCCACCGTGTTGGATGGAAGATCACGGCTACCTTTTAAAAGTGTATTGGACGTTGTTTTGATTTTCGGGGATATACCAGGATGCATTGCATTGTTTTATGAAAAATGAAAGCTGAGAGCTTTACATGTCACCACTCAACCGCACTAGACTTCTTGTGATAGACAGACAGGAATTAATAATCAGACTGCCTTTGCAGCTTTTGAAAAACCCAAGTCTTACTCACAGATGCAACGAATGGCACTTACCTTTTGATACGTCGAGTTTTCTCCTCGAGTGAGCCATCACGGCCAAGGAAGGCCCTCATAACTTAGTCCTACACTATCAGATCCGTCAGACCTCTTTCATTTCTTAGCTTATTTTGGGAAGAGGTCTGCCATCCAACCACTGTTTGACAAATTGGGTGATTCCAATCGTGGGTTGGTTATTGGGCTATAGCAAGTCTGCGCAAGATACAAGCAACCTCGATAACTCCGAAGGAGATGACTCGTCGTCAGATTTAACACTGGGCGCATAATAATCAATCTCGACGCATGCCAAGACTGATCCATGCATCTTGACGTTCAGTCTAGCCAGTCAAGGGGTGCAATAAAACTTAGGACCTCTATTCTAGGTGACAAAATTCCTTAGGTAAACTTGGTGTAATTTAATATAGATATACAGGATCTTAGACTAAGTATTTTTAGCACCCTAGTTCAATGCAAGAAGTCTTCTTGCACCCTGAGGCCAGTCTAGCCAGTGTCTAAATCTGCGCTGATAAGTGGATCAACGTTGTACCGCCCTTTAATCATCGTCCCATTCCGGTAGAAAGCTCAATTGAACTCACATAAATGCATGTCCACGTCACTCAGAATATTGTATAAAACTCCCCGACGCCATCTCCAAATTTATAATAAAAGTCTCTGCGAACCTCGGCTTGTATATTGTTGGGCTGAAGGATGTTTTGCTGGGGCCGCTCTAATACCCAAAAGCAGCAATTCTTCCGCATAAACGTCCGACGGACTTTACACGCGGTCCCCAACATAGAATCTGACAGGCCAAAATCCCATGTCAGCAATTGACACATTACTCGATCCTCTGAAACTAAAAAACTTAGTTTATTTTAGGAGATATATAAAATGTCCTTGCCTCCCATGGATCTCTCCCGTGTCAATTCCTCCTCAGCACAACCTACTATACCCTTTGTATCTATCATTAGTCTTTTTAAATATAGAAAAAATGTCGGGCAAAAAGCTTCCTGAGCTTGCGGGCTTCAAAACCATCAACGCCAAACTTCTCGTCAGCGAGGAGACTTCAGAGAAACCACCCGCGGACCATCCAGCTGCTGTTGTTATCTACGGCTGGGGCGATGGACTTGCCAGACATGTTGGAAAATACGCTGACGGCTATCGCGCTCTCTTCCCTCACTCCAAGATTCTCATCATCTTGAGCCCTATTTCCGACGCCATGTTCACAGGTCTTGAGACGCGAACACGCGCTATGCAACATGTTATCGACAACCTCGATGGCCTTCTCGATGAAAAGACAGCGCCTATTCTTATTCACAGCATGTCCAACACCGGTGCCATCAGCTACGCCACTACACTCAAGGCTTTCAGGGATAAGAATGGCAGACAGATGCCTCATCAACTTCTTGTCCTCGACTCAACACCCGGAAACCCCTTTTGGTCGTGGGAGAGACTAGGTCAATGGTCCCACGCCATGGCCCTCGGCACTGCAAAGTTCTTCCCCTGGCCTTTTGTCATCACCAAGGGCATTTGGGGCTTTGTGCTCACTTTGGACGTTGTTATCAAGAAGCTCACTGGCGGAGAGCCTTCTGGTGCTTTCGCTCTGCGAGTTGTGGACGATACAAACTACGAGACACTAGACTCCAAGCGATTGTATCTCTACAGTAAGGAGGATCAGATTATTTCTCATATGGATATTGAGGGTTATATTGCTGAGTCTCAGCAGAAAGGCTACGAGACGAGACAGGAGCTGTTTGTGGATACTGACCATGTTGGACATATGCGTGAGCATCCTGAGCAGTACTGGAAGGCTATTTCAGAAGCCTGGAAGTGGAGTAATGATGAGTAAAAGGGTTATGTTATTGAGTTTGATTGTGTATGATTTGTTGTCATGACTAGCGTTGTTATACCACTAGAATAGATCTTGATAATTTCAGTTTGAATCTTGGACGTCCTTTATAAGAATCTTTAGACTTTTTCACTGTCTGTCCCGAATTCTTAGGGATAAAAGCTTTAACAAGACTCACTGTTTATACATCATAGATTGAACTCCATTCAGATTTCGCAATGTGCTAGCTTGATAGAATTCATTGAGATATCATGAGCTTTAACTATCAAATGAATCCCTATCTGGTAAGGACACTAAAGCTCAATGGTAACCGAATACTCATTGAACAAACCCGGTGGGTTTCGATGGCCCGCAATCTCAGCCTTCTCGACCTCATCTCTGATCTTCTGCACTTCCTCTGGAGAGAGCTGCACTTTTAATGCCCCCAAGTTCTCCTCCATATACTTGATCTTCTTCGTTCCAGGTATTGGGATAATATCCTCGCCCTGCGCCGACAGCCAAGCGAGCACCAACTGACCCGACGTGCAGCCCTTCTCATCTGCAAGTGCCTTGAGACTCTCAACGAGAACCAGGTTCTTTGGAAAGTTCTCAGGGCTGAAGCGAGGCAACATGCGGCGGAGGTCGTCAGGCGCAAAGTCATCACTGCTTTTGATCTGGCCTGTCAAAAAGCCACGGCCCAAAGGCGAGTACGCAAAGATGGTGATTCCAAGCTCCCGGCACGTGGAGAGTATATCCTGTTTTTCAATATCCAACGTGAAAGGACTATACTCAACCTGAATGGCATCGACGGGGGCGACGGCGTAGGCTCGGCGGATGCTGCTGGCGGCGCATTCAGAGATACCGATGGCTTTGATTTTACCATCTCTGATAGAAATACATCAGCATGGTCCAATATGTTGGAGATTCTTGATAATGTATCTTACCGCTTAGCCTTGGCCATCAGCTCCATCGTCTTTTCGACAGGCACCTTGGTGTCAAGACGATGAGCATAGTAAAGATCAACGTAATCAACACCCATCTTCTGCAAACTGCCCTCGAGGGAGTCAGTGAAGAACTCAGGACTGTTATCAGCCCACCTGGTCCACGACCCATCTTCGTTGACACCCGTTCTCAAGCCAAACTTTGTGGCAAGAAATATGTCAGCCCGCCGCTCCGGGTGCAGCTTGAACCACTTTCCGAGAAGGACTTCGCTATCACCGTAGGCATTAGCTGTGTCCCAGTTAGTATAGCCGAGCTCCCAAGCGCGGTCCAGGACTGCTAGGCGTTTCTCGTCATTTCTAGGGGAGTGAGTGTCAGTACGAGTGATATTTACACATGGAATAGGGAGTTTACTCAATAGGCCCATAGACTGCACTCAGACCCATCAATCCAAAACCAAGAGCAGGTATTTGTCGTCCCGTCTTGCTGAGAGGTTTAGTTGGAAGAGATGTTGGAGGCGCCATGATGATCGAGACTGCTCAACAAAAGAGACAATTATCAGTATTATTTATATTACTGATCAACGAGTTTGGAAAGAGGAGGTACCTGGGGTGAAGAAATGAACTCTGAGCCAGATATCAGCCAGGCTTTATACCTATTCCGTCTGTCTATCTTGAAGTGTTTGGAAGCTATGCTTTTGGATACTGACATGATTCCCTTCATCGACTTACACATAACAAGATCCCTATCACCGAAGATTAACCCCGGATACATGCAATGCGTAGTGGTTGTCTGGGGAGGGGAGTTGTGTCTTAACTCCGACCAGAGAACCTTAACTCCAGCACATAATTGAGAATGTTGCAACGTCCAATGTCATATGACCCAAGCCAAGCAAACTCCGCTTCAAGCTCCGCTATACTTCCGCACAAGAGTGACGGTTTGTATCTCAGAGGGCGAATAGCTAGACCAACTTCGCTTCTTCAAGATTGAAGTCTCCATACGTCAAGAATATATAACAATTTAGTAAATAGGCCCTGGAATTTCATTCTCGTTAACTTTTTTATTGGCGGCGATCAGTTAATACCACACAGAACCACGCCAAGCACCATGAGTCTATCGGAATATCTCTGTCAGGTGACCGAAATTCTTGCTCTTGGTCTTGGTGGCAAGGCTGCCAATCAATAGACATCAATATGCTGATATTCGAGCTGGTATTACAATGTGGTTACACAAGGTAGATACGTATTGATACGTGGCACTACTACGTTGACCTCTCTTACATATTCTGGTGTTAATGGTATCGACATCCAGGGGTTCCAGGCGCTCTTCTGGCCTTTTCTTTGTGATCTTTATGCACTTCAAGTTGTTCTCCCAATTCCTGAAACTGCAGAAGTTTTCTTATGGATCAAGTTGTGATGTTATGAGTCTTCTGGCCTGACATGACATCTTCTTTTTCCTCTACCCAGCCTCTCATAAGACGCATCCCGGCCAACGGCCGGTTATTCAATAGCATTTGAAAGAGATAGTCTTGGATGGCCATGTAGATCGAGACCCAGTCATCCCCCCTGATAGAGATGGTGGTCACTTGTGGACCAAAATTCCGGCCTGTGAGACTCTGAGAACATCGATCATGTGTCTGGGATACCGTGAGAAATCTCTACTGCAATTAGCTACCGAGGCCCGCCGCCACTATCACAATGAGCCAAAATTCATACATTCAGAGGCCGAAAGAGCTTAATATTGAGGTATCTTTGAACTTACTTACTCTAAGCTCTAGTACAGGAGGTACTAAAGCAGAGGGTACGACAAGTTCAAGATGAAGAAAGGTCATTGGCGCGATCTTGAGGAGAAGAAGGAATCAAGCTACAGGTAAGTCCTGCGGATATCTCATAATAAGCCATTCATAGACTACGACACTCAGCGTCTGAACAAAGAAGCCCGGATGGTTTCTGAACTCTCGATGATCCTCGAGTTGTTCAACACCTGGGCCTAGCAGGACGGTCTACGAGGCATCCAGTATGCTCCTGCGAGTGGGCGGAGGCGCCGCTGCAGCTGTGTTGGTTGCAGTTCACAAATTCCACCCCGTCTTCTTCGCACACGAGGTTGGGGGCCTGATAGTCCCGGAGCAACCAGACCAGGTGTGTCAGCAATGGTCTCCTCTGCCAGCAACATATATATTGCTGTGATTCTACGTTACATCAGAGGATTCTCTGCGTCCGGGTGCTATGAGAGTCTGGTTTGGTCGTTCGAGGATCCTCATTTGTTTGAGCCTTGTCAGAATTGCAAGATTGTGCCTGAGACATGTCCGAAGGTGCCACAGATGGTGGAAAAGAGCAAGGCAAGAAAGAGAGGTCCAGGACAGCCATTACCTAGAGGTATAAATGATGGTGCTGTCATATTCGGGAACAGTCGCAAGAAGCAACTCTCTTGATCTGCTACTTTTTTGGTGAGTCGCCCAGCCTCTGATGTCCACTTGCTGCTGACCCCAACACTCTGTATGCAAAGCAATTGTATCTCAATCTTGGTACTCTCTCTCTTTATGTCTCTGAGTCCAATTGCGTCAAAGTTGCTACAACATTACATGAACTGACACCTAAGTACAGCAAGATTAATAAGGCATATCGTAGGTTAAAAAGTCCAACATGAGGATAGCATGCTGGGTTGAGCAGTTGTAGGCTGCACAAACTCTCGAAACTCGGACATCCAAGCCGCAGCCATAACCATGGTCAAACTCCAGCCCCAATGCTACGGTACTTTGGCAAGCATCTGGTCCGAAGATGAGGCCCTGGAGTGCGCTAGCTGCCACGACTTCTGGGCCACCAAGATAGGCAGGCCAGTCGCGCGACCCCGTTCTACTCTTGAAGTCACGGTTAGATGCGCTGATATCTAAAGTACTTCACCGGGCTTAAGAAGCCCAGTGCCGAGCCTTATACAAGGTCCGCAGCCTGACGTAAGTGCCTCAGCACAGCATCAAGTAGCATTTGCCAGTCACCGGGGTCGAGTCCTCAGTGCTTCTTGTTAACGTGACGATGCTGCGGCGATGTGTATCTTAACACCATCTGCTATCTTTGGAATGACACCTCTGTTGGCTTTTTTAGCCTCTTTGACCACAGCGGCAGTGAGCAGCCTCGCAGCGTTGAGAGTGATTTAAACGTCATGGCTCAGCAGCTAGATCCATTCTTTGGTAGCCTCGGATCAACAAAGGCACCACCAAATGCTGCTGCGGTTGAGATCCTCCTAGAATTCCCAGAGTCTTTCGCGGAGAGATCGTTCTCATGGACATGGACAACCAAGATACCGACCAGATCTATCCTGGATCGATGACCTATGAAAGCAATGTGTCCAAGGAAGCTACGGCGAAGGCTTGTATGAGGAACTACGACCCGGGTTTCCAAGAAGTTATCCGGCCAAACGACATTCTCGTTTCTGGGAATGGTTTTGGGTGCGGTTCTTCTCATGATCAGGCTGCCACCGTTATCCTGGCTAACTCCATCCATCTTGTGGTTGCTGGCAGCTTCAGCAATATTTTCTCCCGCAACTCCATCAACAACGGCCTCATGGGACTTGAATTACCATGTCTCGTTCGGCGCCTCCGTGCCGCTTTCCCCAAGGACGCAAAGAACCCCATCCCTACATTCAGAACTGGGTGGACGCTCGGATAGGATGTGAAGAAGAGCGTGGTTCACGCTCAGGAAGGCGAAAGCGGAGAAAGGTGTACAGAGAAGGTTGGCGATATTCCGCCCAATGTGCAAGAAATCATAGCTCTTAGAGGCTTAGAGGAATGGTGTAAGCACGAATTGAACAAGGCAGGTTAGGCTGAGGACTAAGTGTTCAGCCTTTGGGTCAGCGGTACAGAGACCAGAAGGCAATCGAGACAGGAGCTCGGCAAGATACTCATATCGAGGGGGAGACTGGGACAGGACCAGTCCAACATGCCTCTGAAGCTAACTCTACAAGTGTATCAGGACGAGGCGTGACAAGAGATGAGTTGCTGCCTATCAAGTCCACGTACGTGGAAGGTCGGAAATTCGTATTCACATTCCACGTCGCTAAGACTTGGGGGATACGATCGCAAAGCATACTTGATTCCACCACGAGTATAGGAGCTTATCATACAAGGTTTTTAGAACGTGGGTATCGCATGTTCTCCTGTCAAAAACGGGCACTATGGTCTCCTCGGTCTCGATACTGGAATCTTTCGCCCTTCGCATTGGGGCTGGGTCCTTCAGCATGGATGAGAAGTAGCCATGGTAATGTGGTCTATAGACAAAGTACCTCTTTCTGATGGGCGAGGGGCTTTCCCAGCTTTTCGCAACCTTCAAAGCCTACTACACCAGGGCTGCGGGCAAATAGTACAAATCCACTGTCCGTATTGCACATTCAGGATACTCCCAATTAGACATGGAGGATAATTCCGTGACGATCAGCTGAACTTGGATTGGATCCAGAGATGCATACCAGACTGGAGGAAGATTGCTTATATCACAGGGCATATCGAGCCCATCGGTAACTCTATGGAGAACGTGACGTTTGGGAGCGATGCTCTGCCATTGCCAGTTTTCAACAGACTTTCACCTCGATTATTGCCAGTTGGACTGGCTACTGGGCAATGCCAGAGCTCCCAAGTTCATCTCGATGCGCATCGCAAGATGAAGTAAATAGTATGATTGCATCCATCCGTACTTCTTCATCACTAGCTGAGGAATCTCCTTGACCTGGGGTAGAAGAACCCCCACGTCTATCCCATGTCGGCATGATCAATCCAAGACACCAATGACGATCAATGCTCTTCCAGTGCAAAGAATCCCAACCCTCTCTTTGCTTTTTCTCAGTTATCGCAGCTCTAGCGTTACACATCGTTAAAGATTCTCTAACGAAAGAGGTTTAAGTGATAGGCTATTCTGTTCGGCACTTCTGTGCCGTTTACAGCTGTCACAGCTGTAAGCGACCGGATATCCACCTTACGCGGTTCACCTTTGTGTTTTGTAAGTTCGAATAAGCTTAGAATGCACTGGAACGTGGGCGATGTGTGAATGGCCAAGTACGTAATCTGGTCATCCTCGGTTAGGCGTGGTGTTGTGCAAGTGATGATCGGACAATCAAGACAGCTGATGCTGAAGAACCCAGATTTGATTGCTTATTTCAATAGTCTATACCATCCGATGTGAATGGTTTCAATTTAGCTATATTGGTTAAATGTGCGTCATGAATCCGTTCAAGATGGGAATGGTTGAGAGCTATCTCGACATCAACAGTACGATTTTGCGATGAGTGAGGATAGTAACCAATTGTGTAGCCAATCCATCAACCTATACAATGTCGAGTAAAAGACCAATCATTCGGCCCTAGAGAAATAGAGATCTATTTCACTCTGAGTTTACACCAGCAAGCCCGAAGATGAGTCAAAAACCGTCATTTGTGAGTAAGTAGATGCCTTTGTTCATTGTAGGGTAGGTGGGCTCAACAACGGACCTCTACTCTCGAGCTCATTAAGAGCGAACTGAATAGGCATTCTTCAAGCACTAAGAGCGACCAAAAGCCGTGTGTTTTAGTCTAGCTCTGGTAATCCTTTGCTGTCAATTATTTGGTGCTGGCGCTTACTCCCAGATCAGACCGGAAAATGTCCTCGATCGGCGCAATATTTCCCGCATCACGACGAAAGTCGCCGACGAGCTGACGGATTTCAAGAGAGCTAAATAAGTTGGACTGAACAACATGCCATTTTATGAACAGAAGCAATCACGGATATTGTACGCAAATTGTCGCCGAATCTACTGGATTTATAGCAGCTCATCATGACCCGTACAGTCACACGAAACCAGGACAAGCTCTTCATTCCACCCGGAGGCATCGACTTCTCATCCCAAACAAACGAGCCGGGAGTCGTTGATATCTACTTGAGAGCCGGCGACAACACGCCAGGCACAGGTCTTCACTGGCATGAGACTCACACGGAGTACCTCCAAGTCGTCCAAGGCTATGCTCTTGTGACAGTCGGAGACCGCACAGCTGTCTTCTCAAGGGATGACGGGATCATCACCATACCGCGGTACACATCCCACCAATACATGCGCGCAGACAAGACGGACGAAGGGAAAGCGGGAAGGGACGTCGATCTCGTTGTGAGGGAATGGACTGAGCCTGGCGATGGGGACAAAGAGGTCTTCTTTCGCAACATGATCAGCTTGATCATGGACAAGAAGGATGGCGCGTTGGGGACCATGGGAATGCTTCTTTCTGTCATGGCAGTCTGTTGGTCTCATGATAACTATCCTGTCTTTTGGAAAGGACCAGAGGTCTTTGGGGAGGCTGTGCAACAAAGAGTAAGAAGAGCTGTGACATTCTCTTTGATGGGATGTCTAGTTCTCTTAGGCCGACTTGTCGGGTGCAAGTCGCATTATCCAGAGTATACACCATAGAAAGTTAATTTACAACTCGGAATCTATACCCTTTGCGCAAACAGCCTCAACTCTTTACCTGAAGTTTGCATATGCCAGGTTAACGAACTCAACCCCGCGTTCAGTCCCTTTCAAGATCAACATGGCCTTCACGGCTCTCAACCTCGGCAAGGCATATCCATGTGCTGTTGACAGCTTCGCCCAAGCATTAATTAGCGGGATCGACGGTGCCAAAAACAAACATCGTCAAGCCATAGCCCAAAGCTTATCGAGTGCAAGAAAAGCCACGAGAACCCACTCACAAGGCTGTAACATGGAGGAAGAGAAATTGTGGAGGCGCCCGAATTCCTGAAACAAAAGCGTCGAGGTCTAATTCATCTTGGCACCCGACTTTGGACGGGAGTATTTCCACGTCTGGTCTCCGCATGAACACTATCCACATACAAAGTCGGGATGGCACCTTGTTCCAGGGTCGACGAAGGAAAAAGTGAAAATGTTGGTAGTGAAGTGTCACGGGAATAATACGAGATGGTCTTGATGTAGGCTGCCTATTGAGCTGATGTTCAAGTTTCACAGCATTCGGGCGATGGCCGATACGATATGTGGAAAGAGATTTGCAAAGTTCCAAGGCCTCGGATGTTAAACAAGACGAGCACTGGGTTGAGTGCGGAGGAGAGGCGATGATCATGGACAGAATGTGGTTAATCCCCGAGTGGTTTGTGGAAAGATCGTCGATAGTTGCAGCTGAGGCATGAACAGACACACAGTAGCGTACAAGCAGGTCGAGCCAAAAGCGGACAGTTCTATGTTTCAAGCTACGTTTTAGCCTCAATATCCCAAGTTCATTCTGGCCGATTCTAGCATTCTACGGAGTACATGCAAGCCCTCTTTGTCCATGTTGCTCAATTTGGCTTTTACATGATGCTTGACAGTGGGATTCTTCCTGCACAGAAGCTTGGTGCTGGCCTGTGCATTGAGCCACGCGTTTCAGATTTGCAAACGCTGCAATGCATGCCCTTTGACTATTCCCGAATGGGGGAGCGGAAATGTGCAGCAAACCAACAGAGAAACCCCCAAAAGCCGGCTTCGAAAGGTTCCATGAAGCCTTCTCTGAGAGAAGCTAGCGAGCGCCTCCCCTGAGCTTGGAGAGATTGGAGAGCTTTGGGACCCATGATGTCAGGCAGGGGTCATTGGCAGTTGAGGAGTGTAGGATGCGTGTTTGCTTTTGCTTGAAGGGCTTATCAACAGATTTGTGGTAAAATCTCATGACGGGAAGAAAATACTTCGGATAGCTGCGTTCCTTACCTGCAAAGATCTGCTGAGGAAATATCTTGTCGTCAAATCCCATGATACAAGATAGCGGTGATGGGGTATGTGAAGGTGCGACTAGCCGCCGTGGGCCGTGGGCACATGGCGTCGATTTCTGAACTGCAGATTGAGCCCAGAGATAAGTCAAGTTGAGTGAGCAAGATACAAGATAGATAGATCTCACTAAACATCAGTCATGATTGCTGATAACGTGTGTTGAAGCTTCTCCTCGGATGTGTCAAACTGATGCAGCTTCCTATATCGAAGTAGACAGGAAGAATGGGATGCCTGTACGGAGTAAAGTTCAAAAGCTTCCTTGCACATTCATGCAA
>JAAOAI010000506.1:0-32047 GCA_013758895.1 Fusarium bulbicola
TACTTGATGCTTGGTGGATAAATCCCCAGAATCTTGTGTACCTGAAGACGGATGAACCTGGAGTCGACTGAGACATACTGAAAAGGCTACTGGTGTTGTGGTCAGCTGGTAAACTCTATGAGGCTGTTAAGAATTGGATTACGGGCAACGAAGATGATGACGGTTACGATTGAGTCAACTTGATTGCCATCGAATTTATATGTCTCCCTCTACCTTAGGTAGGAACAAGACGAGGAGCAAGTTCGATACTGCCCCAGTGGAGGGCTAGGTATCCTTCATCCTTCTGAACTTCAACGTTAGTACAGTACCTTGAGGTAGCATTCAGCCGTAATCTGTATCCGTACCGAACCGTGCCTGAATAAGGTATGTACTGTACATTCGATTTACCTTACCAATTGAAGCTTGCTCAAAGTACCCAGGCCATTAATCTGTCTGCGGACATTATGTTATTGTTGCCGCTGCTACTGCCGCTGCCACTGGCCAAGTCGAGCCCGCGCCCACTCGTCCACTCTCACTCACTCACTCAGGTTGGGATTACCCACTCAAATGGAAGCACACGCCCCCCTGCCTGGATCTACTTGTATGTACTGACTGTACCTACTTGCAGGTAGTCCCATCTGTAGGTACTAAGTCGGGTCTGTAGCTCACATTCCCTCCCCCCTAAAGGCCCCTACCACTAAGAATCCTCCTCACTCCTCTCTCCTCCAGCTCCTCTCTCTCCTTCGGCCTTTTCCCTCTCCACTTGCATTTGCATTGCATTTCGCCCATTTCCATCCATCCACCAACCTCAGCCGGCCGAGCTCCTGTTTTCGCCCGTCGTCAATTTCTCTCCTCGAAAGTCGCTCTTTTCTGCTGCTCGACCTGAGCTCGACTTGAATCTGAGTATCGTCGCCGCCTTTCTCGATTCATCTCTCGACACCGCCCCTTGGCCCCCGGAGATCGTCCAATCTCACCTCCCGTCGCGCGTAAAACCATCCGACAACGAAAGTTGACTGGTCGATCACGATGAACTCCCAAGGCAACAATGATGTCTCCCCCGAGGCTATGCAGTCGCGAATTCAGCAGGCTCGTCGCGAAGCCGAAACTCTGAAGGACCGAATTAAGAGGAAGAAGGATGATCTCGCCGACACCACTCGTACGTGCTTCCCGATTGCCTAGTCGCCTCGAAATCCCCTGGGAAACGAAACAACGATGACTATCAACAATGATATTTATCAACACGCGTCTTGTCAACATAACGTTTTAGCCTATGAATCAATGCTGACCTGGTCCTTCTCAATTGTTTAGTTCGCGCTGTCGCACAACAGGCTCATGAGCCTATTCCCAAGAACCAGCTTATGAAGGCCAAGCGAACACTGAAGGGTCACCTGGCTAAGATTTACGCCATGCACTGGTCGACCGATAGGAGGCACCTGGTTTCTGCTTCTCAAGATGGCAAGCTCATTATTTGGGACGCTTACACCACCAACAAGGTCCACGCCATTCCCCTACGCTCCTCCTGGGTTATGACTTGCGCCTATGCCCCCAGTGGTAACTTTGTGGCTTGCGGTGGTCTCGACAATATCTGCTCCATTTACAACTTGAACCAGCAACGCGATGGCCCTACTCGTGTTGCTCGTGAGCTTTCTGGTCACGCCGGTTATCTTTCCTGCTGTCGATTCATCAATGACCGCAGCATCCTAACATCCTCTGGTGACATGACCTGTATGAAGTGGGATATTGAGACGGGCCAGAAGGTTACTGAGTTTGCTGATCATCTTGGTGATGTGATGAGCATCAGCCTCAACCCTACCAATCAAAACACCTTCATCTCTGGTGCTTGTGATGCTTTCGCTAAGCTTTGGGATATTCGCGCTGGAAAGGCTGTCCAGACCTTCGCTGGCCACGAGTCCGATATTAACGCGATCCAATTCTTCCCTGATGGCCACTCTTTCGTGACCGGATCTGATGATGCTACTTGCCGTCTCTTCGATATCCGCGCGGATCGCGAACTTAACCTCTATGGAGTAAGTGTGGACTTGGCAAATTGGTTCTGATCTTGACTAACGCAGTTGACAGTCCGAGTCTATTCTCTGCGGTATCACCTCAGTGGCTACATCTGTATCAGGCCGTCTTCTTTTCGCTGGTTACGATGACTTTGAGTGCAAGGTAAGGCATATTTGTGCTTGTGATTACAAGCTCGTCGTCTCTGGAACTCGTAAGCTAACAAAACTCTTAGGTTTGGGACATTACTCGAGGCGAGAAGGTTGGCTCTCTCGTTGGTCACGAGAACCGTGTTAGCTGCTTGGGCGTAAGCAACGATGGCACAAGCTTGTGCACAGGATCTTGGGATTCTCTGGTAAGTTTCTGTCAACGACAAAACCATGCACCAAGAGCAAAATGACTGACAACATTAGCTTAAAATCTGGGCATACTAATTGTTCCTTGCGACTATGAACCTTTTGTCTGGATATATAAATGCCAGTACGTGCCACGGCGACTATACCATCTGTGTTCGAACGATTATATTGCCCATCGAATCCGAAATCCAAGGACGCCTACCTTGATCGCGACTACTAGCGAATGCAGGACGACGTGACGAACCGCACCTTACCTTTAACACATACCCCTACCGACGACTTTCCCCAGCCGGACTCGATTATTCGTGGTGGATTTGGGGAAGAAAATACACTGGCTGATGCGATACCTCCTTTTCATTATTCCCTATTTATTGTTTTCCCCGTTTCCTGTTTTTTCTCGCATCTGCAAAATTCTCTGCACCATAGTTTCCCCTTTTCTGACACAACGCGGGCTGTTAGTAATGGGTGGTTGTATTATTGGATGGGTTTCCTCTGTTCAGTTGCCCTTTGTATGCGTATCGACTCGACGGCACATGTCTCTCGGTTCCGGGCCGTTTCTACTGCAAAACGAATAATTCAAGGAGCCAAGATCTGCAATGCCGTGGGGGACGATTTTATATGAGGGGAATCCACGGGAGTTGACGGCTATACCGAGCAAAAATTTCAGACCTCGAGATAATACATCATGATGTTCCAAAACTATACGCGTTTTCTCCTGCCATTGCGAATCTTGCCAACGTTCTCATTGCCGTGTCACCTTGAGGCCTGAGTCTCGGCGCTGAGCGCGGGCTTGAAAACTCCGAGTGGACCACCGATCTCGATGAGCAAGGAACATCCAAATACAACGTTTATCGAATCCGTAATGGCAAAGGATGGCCAGAGGGTTATGGCAAGTTCGGACGATAGCATATTGATGTCACACCTGTTCGGCATCGCTCTTGATAGCTCGTCACTGTTGCTTCCGACAGCTATAACCAATGGGCAAGCTTTGGCAAGGAGAGCTTAGTGGAACACGATCATCAAAAAGGGAGACAAGCGTCTTCAATTGTATAGTGTACTTGCTGTCAGACGTGTGTGTTAAGTCGGCCGGCTACTAGAGACGATACGTAGGTGCTGTAGAAGGGACGAAATAGACATTCTAATAAGGTTTTCCGTCAGTGTTCCACACTTATCCTGTTTGTCCTGTCGGGAGACGAGGCATATTTTGTGGAAATTGGGTTATAATATCAGGCACGAGTAAGCATTATCTACAGGCTTCTGATGATCCTACGGGACCGAGGATCTGCTAGTTTGTGACATTAGATGACGGCTCCCTTTAAATGAACTCCATGAGGTGTCTGATGAATGATACGATGAGGTTCTCATTGTCTGTAGGACATTGTTACTAACGAATGGTGTTTGGTGCTCGTCTAGAACCGGTAACACATGGGTAAGGCCGTCTCGGGGAATTAGGTCAACGAACACTTGTATAACAGAAAGGCTCTGGTCATTGTGTTACTGTCTCCTCCAAGTGCGTTGACAATACAGTTTGATGAGAGTCAAGACAACTCGAGTGGCGGCGCGCACTCGTTGACTATCAGCACTTCCACCGCTTTAGATCTAAAACTGGGAAAGTCATAGAAATCAATGGGAGATTGTAAAGATGGTTCCCGCATGTGGAAAGTTGATGCTATCCTCAGATACCAAAACCAAGTTGGAGAGGACTTTCACAAATCTTGTCATATGTACCTGGGCTACCGAAGAACACGAAGAACACGAAGAACAGGACTGAACAAACTTACGGGCATTGATACGATAGTATAGCCAGTCTGACGAAATCCACGGCAGTAAAGGAGCGACTTGTTCCTCTGTCACCAGTTACGACAGTCAAGTAGAACTGGGGCATCCCAGCACAATACTTGACGAGGCAGAAACAAGGTGGAATCAGCCATGACGTACTCAGAGCCAGAAAGAGAACACGACAACCAAGATAGATACTCCACGTAGGACGATGCGTCACGGGATATAGACGAGATGTGTTGTCAAAGGATGGTATCACAAAGCCCGTGTCTGACAATGGCCCGAGGGTTCTCGTGGTCGCCGTGATACACTGTTGGTGAACTTGGAAGAAGACATGCCATGAGCGCATTGGACACTATGTGATGGCTTGTTGGCGGTACGGGCGAGGCTAACAGTATAGTGAAGCTGAACTGTTGCAGTTCGAGGCATAATAGTTGTGACGTGTGTCAGGAACCGATCAATGCTAAAGCCTATTGATCACAGTGCAATCGGAACAAGGCCCCAAGTGACGGTTATCGTTCTAGAAGGCTTCGGGGAAGCCGAAGCATAGATTACCTATCCAACGGCTTTGACCATGTAGAGGACCCCGCCAGCAACACCTTGTAATTTATGACATTTGAAGTTCTCGTGACAGCTGCAGCCAACACGGAGCTACCTTACCTTATAATATGAATAAAGTAGCGGTGGCACAAGGTTCTGACAGCAAAACGCTATTGATTGTGCCTCACATGAGTCAGTCAGCCTTGGCCATGCCATGATGTTATTGACGAGGCTGGGTCTGGGGAAATAAGAGTGGTATGGTCATTGCTTGTGATGATGTGCATTAGAAGGATTTGGAACCACGCTAGAAGACCATCAGTAGCTGGGAGAAGGTTACCTCGGCTGATGTCTTTGCTTATTTTACAACAGTGAGTGAGGTTGGCCCATCTGAGCTGTCAAACCAACGTGTCAAGCACAAGATCCGTGATGTCAAAGATGGAGACATGAATGACTTTGAAGATTCGAAAGTCACTTCGAGATGTAAACAATGCTTTGACGGAAAGTACCAGGCGAAAATTCACCGTTGTTGGCTGCTATGACACTTTGCATTGTTTTGGCAACACAAACAACAATGCATCCATTCATCTTCAGGTCGTGATTCGCAACTGAAGCAACAAAGAGCCTGACCGTCATCTCCAAGTCCAAGCTTTGTCACCGCCTGCCTTGACGTTCGGTGTTGACGCCACGATCGTAGTCGTCATACTCAGCCATGTCGAAAGAGTCGCGTGCCGCCATCCTCGGCTTCTGTTATTTCCTTGACCGTATCCAATTGGATCCATATCCTGGCTTGAAACGAGATCGTGAAACAACTGCGGAATACGCTAGCGGCCCTATAGCCTCAATTGGACCTGGAGATGAAGATGCCGGGTCATGCTTATGCTTATGCTACGACGTTGGGGAGTGCACGGGTCTTTAGGAGGCAGAACCTTCTGATGAGCCTGACTTGATTCTGATATGGCTTGCGAATGATGCTATGATGAATGTGTATCTGAGAGGAATTCTCCGACCACCATTGATGTTGGTATTGCTCAGCCTGGAGATGAAACCCCTGTTGTATCTGACAGAGTGGACCAGCGTGTCTGTTTATGATTGGCTGGAACTCTGCAATTGATTGGAAGTTGATGCCTGTCACTTCATGTCAGGAACCCGTGCAAGCCGTGGCATTGCCGAGTCCGTTTCTGGATTGTCGCAGAATGGAACTTGATGTGGTGGTTCCGTTGCCTTGGGCGCTTTGTTTGATGCATTTCAAGCTCAGATCAGACGAGCTCAAGTTTTGATGCGATCATGATCTGGTGATCCAACCATGAGCGGTCTCTTAATGTCTTGATTTAGCATTAGATCGTATCGTCAAAACGACCAAAGCAACGCATTCCTCTCCCACATGCCATAAACTTGTCGCATTTGCCCCTGAATGCAACCCAACAGCTCATCTGATTGTTGGCACTCACTGGTGCGACTTTGCCGCATCAAATCTCATTTCAGCAACTTCTTCAGCAATCAGTGCCATCAACTCCTCGGGCCAGGTGACCCGTCCCGGAACGGAATGCAACATCATCGACCATTTGCCATCCATCCGTAGCATCCATATCCGGCCATGCCGATTAATAACACAGAGGACGTAGCCTTTTGCTCTAAGTGAAGAAAAAGCCGTTGTGAACCCTGGATCCTTGCTTAATCTGGAGCTATCCACCCCTGACTACTCGCGTGGCTTGCATTTGAAGAGCCATTCTGCGCCCATTGTGTCTTATTGTCGTCGCATCAGAAGACTTCAAGACCCAATGATGAAAGGAAATCTTGATGGGCGGTCAGAGAACCTATTGGGGAATGTGCCCTACCGAGTCTATCTTGATCGAGGAGGTGGCTATCAAGAGATCGACATCAATATAATTCTAGAGGCTGCTTTAAGGCACGTCTTAAGGTTATGGTTGGCATTAGCATCACCAGACTCAGCTTACTATTCCACAATCTGATTGGTGCGCGATCCACCAACTGCCCGAAATGTCATACTCATTTCCATATCCATTCGAATTGAGTGAAGGCGTTTCTATTTCGGCGCCCTGCAACGAGCGCTCAATCCCTGCTCCGCCCGAGTCTTGCGCCCTCTGACCGTTTCCAGGACAGATCATCAAGTGGCTCGACCGCGTTCCTCTATTGTTTCTTGTCGATTGCATGCCTCCCTTCTCCAAAGACTCGAATTCTGAAACAAACGAAGCTCGGAAAAAGAGGATCCCATCCCCTTAGACTTGGACTGCCTCGTCACCTTTTGAGTCTTGACCCTTGGATCCAAGCTTTTCGCTCATCTCACCGCCCTGTTCCTGGTCATATCCTTGTCTGTATCGATAAACTCCTGTTTGCGTGGTCTTCTCTAACTCGGATTTCGCCTTTGTGTGCCTCAACCCCCCTTCTCCACATCTTCCAGAACGATACAACACTTGTGTTTCCAACTTCGGCCCTGGACGCTGCTCTAGCATTGACCATCTTCACCTCTTACCTACACTTTGTTGCGAGACACAAACATATTAAACCTCCCCCCCTCCCCTCCAAGTCTGCCCGTCATGTCAACTGCCGCTCAAGAAGAGTTTAACGACCTAGTCGCCAAGAACACATACCGCGAAACCCTCCACCCTGAGGACCGTGACGACCCCGATCTCAAGAACCACCCAGATCTTTCCGAAGAAGACGTTTTCCGTAACGCCCAGATCGATAACGCAATGCGCATGCCTACTGTCGATCGCCTCACCGGCGCTGGCGCCTCTGAGATCAAGCTCCCTCCTGTCTCTTTCGACAGCGGCCGCGCTACTGGCGTCAAGGGAGTCATTGCCGATGCGCGAAACTACGAGGCTGCCCGCAAGAGCAAGTGGCGACACCGAGTCCGCACTGCCCGCAACAGCATCTTTGGCATTGAAGCGCCCACTCCCGTGAAGAGCGATACCGAGAGCAGCGATGACGATGCGAAGAGCGCAAGTGATGCCGATGAGGAGGCCTTCCTTGCTGAGTGGCGCGAGAGCCGACGACGTGAGCTTGAGAGCGAGGCCAGCCGATCTGTTAGAAATCGACGAACAAGTCCCAGTGTACGCATCTATGGCCGACTGGATGAGGTCGATGCCCTCGGATACCTCGACGCCATTGAGAAGGTTGGAAGGGAAACCACTGTTGTCGTGTTTGTGTATGATCATGAGGTATGCTTTGATCCGCCGTTCCTTTAACCAACATCATGCTAACTCGTTCAGTGTGAGGTCTCTGCTACTATTGAGTCAGCACTCATGCCTATTGTCAAGACCAACCCTGAGGTGCACTTCGTCAAGGTCCACTACGAAGAGATCGAATTTGATAATGCTGCCGTGCCCGCTATGCTCGGATACCGAAACCAAGGTGACCTGTTCGCCAACTTGACAGGCCTGATCGAGATGATTCCTGACGATGAG
Organism: Fusarium bulbicola; assembly: GCA_013758895.1. Lineage (NCBI taxonomy): Eukaryota > Fungi > Ascomycota > Sordariomycetes > Hypocreales > Nectriaceae > Fusarium > Fusarium bulbicola. The sequence continues at coordinate 8,084 of JAAOAI010000506.1, forward strand.
ACCTTTGGCACTTCATCGTTAAAGCAACTACTACAAAGACACACTATTTTATAATGTGCTGGGCCATAACATCTTCGTTATACCTTTACCACCTTAATGCGGCCACGTCTACGACACACCATCATTATATTATTCCCATGGACATAACTCCAAGTTGATGTCTTTGATTTTGATACCCAACCATGGCGTCAAGTCTACCTCGGAGAGGAAGACACGCTTAAAATTTCTTATGTTTTATTGGCAATTATGTTTTTTCGTTGGAATATGAATGTAGCAGCAGGAGGAAGAGCTAGAATACTGGACCTAGCTCACTTCGCTGAGAGAAGAGTGCACGAGCATAATGCAATGACATTGGAGCTTCTGGATAGAATTTGGGCTTTTGCAATGCAGATAGAGATACCCTCCTACCTTTATGTGGACATGTAGACATTGGGGTACTTGGGATAGGTTAATCGTTATGGGAGAAAGCGATTGAATCCCCATAAATTTATCATTTATACTACCTTTCTTGACTTTGGCAAGGCCACTCTTCTAGTCTGGTGTGCCGAGAAAGTCATCCAGGAACAGTGACGGGACGGGGATAGCAATATCCTAAATCAAGACGTTAGCTTACCCAAACGATGGGCTCTGATCCCTATTCTTCATCAGCTTATCCTCACGGAGATAGTGCCCTTGGATAGCTGATATAAATGCCATCTGGTGTTGTGACGCCTGCGTGAGCAGATTATCCAACCAGGTGTGCCATTGAAAGGGTTACAATAGGACGATTGGTCCAACTAAATGCATCTTACGTCATGTTGCCAATATCGTATACGTATGAGAATAATACCTACTCTGACATGGGGCTGAGGGGCTGCATCTTATGCGTCTGTTGGCTACCTACCTAGGTAGCTATTGTTGGTTTTGGGCATCGTATAAGTAATTGGACAACATGAACCAAAGCGGTGAGAATGGTGTAATTAACAAGCTCGCGAAATGACTCTTCTATGAGTCTTATCTCGCGCTTAAATACTAGTAGTACCGATATAGAAGAAAAGAAATCGGGTTCGGCGGTTAAGTCTATCTCGAAACTGACCTGACAGCCCAACAGATGAGACGGGAGGTTTGCTCACGAGGTCTAATGAGTGGGCTATTTCAGCCCGAAACAGAAGTATCATACCCCGCAGTTGCGCTAAGAGGTCACGACGGTTCATGGTGGGGGTTGCAGGGTTCGATAGTGCCATGCATAGCGATAAGCCCTTAGGGACGTAGGAAACTGAATATCAAGAGACGTGTCACCATGGAGCGAGAAACAAACAGGGCAAAGAGAGTTTAATTGACCAAGTGGTACAAGATATGTGACTCGACTAAATATTTTTCACATTTGCAGACTTGAAAGTTTACAAAAAGCTTGAAACTTCGCAGGTTGACTTGGGCAAATCCCTCCTGGAGCTGTCTCCCTATCTAAATGGGCGTGAAATGCATGGATCCTCTTTGGTGCTAGCAGGGACCCCAGTTTAAGTGACGACAACGAGGACGGGAAAGACATCAAACACATCACAACAACCTCGAGAGGTGGTGAACGGATGATTCAAATTGCTTCATTGCTCCTGTACAAAGAAACAAAGGGCTGGAGCTGAAGCTTATAGAAGCCTATAGGGAGGAGAGTACGTATTTTAGGTTCAGGACGACGCCATAATTCAAGGCATCTGTCATGTAAGCTCAAGCTCAAAGCGATCCACAGCTGGGTTGCCTGCAGCTTGAGTGAGGGAGTGAACATCTAGTCTATTTCGTCTGCCTTATCCATCCATCTTCTTCTGCTTCGTCTCCTCTACTTTCTCCTGCCCCTCAACATCACCTGCTCTTGGTTCTTTGAGCTGTCTATCTACTACGAAAAGAGCCCCTTCTTCTGACACCAGCAAAGGGCATACAGTGTGATCTTATCAGCTTCGAAGCCCGAGCTTATCCTCACAACCCGAACCCCAGACTGTGCGCCATCATCATACATGGTCAGTAGCCCAGCGACACATTTCATCGCAACAACACAACACAACAGGAACCTTTGGATTTGAGTTTTTGACCTCAGCAACACGCCGACTTTCTATTTGACCAACCTCTGCCACGTAAAGTGCACGCAATAGCCAAATCTCCACCTCTTTTTGGCTGCCTTGCTCTTTGGCCATAGACAGACAGCCCCAGGCAGCGAAGCAGGCCAAGCTCAGTCTATACGCCTTCGCCAACATTGGACCTCACGGACCCGGAGCAACCTGGAACAACGATACTTCCAGACTGCGTTGAGGCCACATTTTTGTGACTCCGACTTCGCCTGTTAGTTCTCTTCTCTTCTCCTCTAAACTCAGTCTTTCCACAAACACAAAAACAAGAATTCATTCACATCTATTCTTCCACAATATTCCTCCAGGCTTCCCCCCGCCATCACTGTCCTACGCAGACCCCCCTTCCCCATTATCCGGCCTTCCGCTCACCCCTCACCTTATCCTCCCACCTCACTCTCACTTGCCCCTCGCAATCCGACTTCACCTGACGCCTCATCGTATTATCCTTCGCAGGTTGCTTCTTGCTATGAAGCTTCTGATGGGATAGAACCTGGTTTTACTGTATCTTCGCATCGTTATGGAACAGCAGGATCCTGATACTCCATCCACTCCTTCTGCCGTCCACCGTGATACTGAACACCGATCGACTCGCCAGTCCCCATCGTCATCATCCTCGACCTTTTCGCTTACACCAGCTCCCCAGCGTCGAACCTCGAGTCCCCTGTCCCGTCCGACAACACCGGCAACGCCTAGTCCGAGCACAACATCACCGAACCGAAGTTCTTTGTCTACTTCTGAACCTACTCTACGATTTCCTCGCCCCCAAGGCAATCGGCATCTCGCCAACTGGATATCGTCCAGTAATCCAGACATCATGCGTATCACTACCACTACTGAGGACACTGGTTTGTCCGAGTCCACTTATGAACTAATCTCGGGCACCGATACCGAGTCTCAGGATGGAAACTACACTGAGTCTATCAGCGAGTCTGTCGGCTCCCTCGACGTACACTACCCCGAAGACGTCCATAGCCTCGCCGGCACTGAGCAGACATGCGATGACGAATCTCTTGCCGATGAGAACGAACCCCCCGTTTTACAGTCTCTACAAGAGTCACAGGCCGCGTCTGTATCTGAATCTATGGACATGAACGAGACTCCACGAGCAGAGCAAAGCTGGGCCTCAGTCGTCAAAAACGGCCCTCTTCCCGAGGTCGAGGCAGAAATCGAGGCGGAAGAAGAGCCCGAGCCCGAGCCTGAGACTGATGCCAAAGCCGAGCCTGAATCTGAGTCAGAGGATGAAGCTCGATCTCGAAGCTCTCTTGAGTATACTCAACAAAGCCTCAAAACCCCATCGATCCCTAGCCCCGACGCTAGCATGACTGAAGACAGCCAGATGCCGTCTCCTGATGATGTTCAAGAGCAGGCAGAGAGCCAGCGAGCGCGATTCAATAAACGGTTGAATGAAGTTCAGCCCCATACGGTCCGTCCTCGGGAGGCAATGATCAAATTCGCCAAATCTATCTTCCCTGCGGTCCTCGCCCTTGTCTTGATGTCGTTGATCCGCACCTGCTACACTCCACTATCGAAAGATGTAGTACCCCACATACCCGCAGCCACTTCCGCTGTCACAACTCACCCCACTCTGTTGACTTCAAGTTATACTTCATTGCCAACATTGCCGGTTGTTTCAACCTCAGCGGGACCTACAGGTCTTGTACCTCTTGAGAACCTCCGACCCGATGAGTGGCTCTGGGGTGCCAAGCAGCCCGAGGTGACTGCCACCAGACAGCGAGGTGGCTTTTTAATCCACATGCCTCGAAGTGCTAAGAAACTATGGCTTGATCGTGACTGTCTCAAGTTCGACGCCAAGCGAGGTGATCAATCCGTTGGATTCGGTACCTCATCCGTCGACGAAGGCATTCTTCTCAAGATCCCCAAGGAGGAAGCCTATGGAACAATCAAGGTTGACATTTTCACTACTTGTCGACCCAAGGTTCACAAGGTCCTTCGTATCGTATTCCAGAAGGGCATTATCTCAGAAGCTTTGGACTCGACCTGGGCCTTTGCACAATACTTCCCAGAACTTGTCCCCGCTGCTGCTCAAGAGGCAGAGCGGTGTCTTGAGGAAGCCAAACGCTCCTTGGGAACAGCCTCTGACAACTTCATGAATACATCGGACAGTTTCTTCAAGGACTTGGAACACAGATTCCAAAAGGCCCACCGATCTTTGAGCTGGATCAAGGCCGATATCAGAGACCGTGCCAAGTTAGCGACGGAGGGCATTTCGAGACAACTGGAGGTTGTTGTGGGCGACGTCAAGCTGTACATGCCTGACACGCAAGCGATGCAACAACAAGCAAAGTTGGATTTGCTGAATGCTCAGATCCAAGCTAGGCTCTGGTGGATCAAGTACACTGCAGGAGAGAAAGAGTATACTCGCTACCAACGTGCGGCCAAGCAGTTCATGGCCAAGAAACTTGCAAACGACAGGAAGCTTCGAAAGGCTACCAACAAGACCATTAAGGCGTCTTCTTTCGATCAATTCTTCCGTGCTTGGTCCTCAAAGAACCGTCGCGACACCAGAGAAGGACAGAGGGTATAGTGGCAGAAAAAGGACCCTGGTTCGTGTGTTATGGCGCAAGGTTTTCTCTTTCCGTGTTATTCCCCCTCATCATTATGGTTGGACGAGGACTTATATGTCAAGGATGGACTTATTTTGGCAACGCTGAGGTATGGGTTTAGTTGGGCCGGTGGTGGATTTGGAGTTCATGGGTCTCATACCATCTGTAGACGTCTTTTTTCTATTTATGGTTGCTCTTTCCTCACTTTTATTTCTATGATAGTCAACGGTATCGACGAACCCCTTTCACGAGCTTTGAGTGTCTTATTTTTAAGCGGAAAGTGATTCGTTGTTGGCGTGGTGAGTTGCCTGTAAGATCAGAACGAAAAGGAAACCAACTACTGTGTATAGTCAAGTAAATACAATAATTTACTTCGTCTCATCTCATGAATCGTATCACTTATCGGTGGAAATGAGCACTACAGTCAGTCTTTGGGCAACAGAACTAAACAAATAGAAAGTGTCGTGGAATTATTGAATGGCCTCGGAACTAGATATATATTGCAAAAGTGAAGCCGCGAATACAGGTTTGAATAGACGGTAAAATTCTTAATAGGTAATGCACATAAATTAGTCTTTACTCAACATGCCCTTATTCTGAATCACTAACATTCACGACATATTGTTCGAGTATTGCCGTGGTTCACAACGAATATACCAAATCCTGCACTTTAAGCCCCACCCAATCAATGAGCTACTCCATAGGCAATCTTGCAAACCCTGCTCGATTGCTTGCTTCGAGGCCTAGCAAGTATCTCTGCAGCTAATAATGGACTGAGAGGTACTTTGTCAGAGCTCAAAGTGGTCCCCAATCACAAGGTACCATTGTTGACTTTTGCCGCAGAAGTTCTTGCAGCAGTGGAGGGGGCACAACAGCCCAGGGGAAAAGGAGGGGCAGTTCAGTTTTTTTCAGTACCTACCATAGGGCGGCGGGACGGCAGCCTGACGGACAGACAACCTAAGGTAACTAAGCCCAAGTGAAAACAAATCACCAGACCTTGACCGCAACCCACTTCCGCCATCTACTTTCCATACGTCCATCAACACCACAGCATAAACTTTCAGTACCGTCCCTTGCGTTCCCGGAAGCATCTTCCTAATTACATTTCGCTTATCTGGTAAGTCTGATCGCACGCTTTCCTCTGTCCGGCTTTTGTCCCTTTCTCCCTCCCCATGAGACGCTTGGGGCAATAAAGGTCCTGAGCCCCTCCTTACCTGAGGAGGGGTAAAAGCATGCCTGCGGGACCTGGGATCCTGGATATGCAAAAAAAAAGTTGCTGACGTCTGAGGGGCAACAGAACTTCGAGTTTATTCTCAACCGAACACGCAAACTATCAAGATGTCTGCTTCCGAGCCCACCGAGCCCAAGGTCGAGGAGACCAAGCCCGAGGAGACCAAGCCTGAGGAGACCAAGCCCGCTGAGGCTGAGAAGCCTGTCACATCTTCGTCTGTCTTCTCCATGTTCGGCGGTGGTGCTAAGAAGGAGAAGAAGGAGGAGGAGGAGCGTGGTGACAACTCTGGCAGTGCCAAGGCCCAGCGAGAGGCTGCTGAGGCTGCCAAGGGTGACGAGGTACGTTCGCATGTCTCAGCAGTGGCATGCTGGAACCGTATCCCCGCGAAACGTATGAGGCTAACAGGAATACTTAAATAGGAGGAGGCTCCCGAGTCCGAGGATGTCCACTTCGAGCCCGTCATCAAGCTGACCGAGAAGGTTGACACCAAGACCAACGAGGAGGCCGAGGAGCAGACCTTCAAGATGCGCGCTAAGCTTTTCAAGTTCGTCAAGGAGAGCAGCGAGTGGAAGGAGCGTGGCACCGGCGACGTTCGTCTGCTCAAGCACAAGGAGAACGGCAAGACCCGACTTGTTATGCGTCGCGACAAGACCCTCAAGGTCTGCGCCAACCACTACATCGTCCCCGAGATGAAGCTCTCCCCCAACGTTGGCTCCGACCGAAGCTGGGTGTGGAACGCTGCTGCCGATGTCAGCGAGGGTGAGCCCGAGGCTGTTACTCTGGCTATTCGATTTGCCAACGCTGAGAGTATGTTCCACCGGTCAACGAACTCCGGTAAAGGCAAACGCTAACTGATTTATAGATGCCAACAACTTCAAGGACTCCTTCATGAAGGCCCAGAAGGAGAACGAGGAGATCTTCAACAAGGCTCAGGACGCCGAGGCTCCCGCTTCCTAAGCAGCCTATCTCATACGACCCCTCCCCTTCCCCTGCCCCTTCGGAGATGGATCTGTATATCGCCAGAGGCTCCCACTCGTTCGTAGCTCCGCGATTTACAGAAGCAAATCCACTCCAACACTCCCATATAGCATGCCACAACAGAACAGCAAGCAAGCTCCTTATACTGCTGAGGACGCTTGGCCCATCACATATACGCGCGCACTTCACCCACGCCACAACACCAACTCCCGAGTCTGTTTTTGATATGGATAGATAGAGATTCCTAGGACGGAAAGGATTTTTTTATTTTTGAGGTGAACGGCCTCGATTCAGCCCCAGGGCGGATTGGTGGATGGATGGACGGATGGATAGTTAGCATCATAGGAACATCATATCACATAGCACCCTGTTGAAAGAAGTAAAAGAAAAAAAATTCCATAGACATCTTGTTTATTACTTAGTATATAAACGAATTGTTCGTGACTCGAATTTAATGAGTTGTGGGCGGTCGATGTGGCTGATGTTGGTGTCGAAGTTGGAGCTGTGGCTGGTGAGTCTCACCGTCATGTTTGCTCTAGTTTCCTGGGTGATGAGGACTCGAGTGGAATATGACGAATAATAGTGCTGTTTGAGTGTATGTTGGATCATGGTACAGCTGTCCGCGGTATTGTGCGCGCCATGAATCTGGAAGCCAACCGGGTTGTCCTTTGTTCGCTGGGTGTTATGGAAGAACTAACATGCCACTGTCGACATACCCCTACTGGCAGATTACACAGTCTACAAACAGAGTTGGCAGTCCAGAATAGAGGCCTGACTTAGAACTCCTCTTGTATCATATGTGTTCCCGTTGATATATTCACGTCATTGGGAAACCCAAAGGACGGAATGAGGCTCGGGAGGAAAGAAACTCAGGACCTTGATCATAAATGACAAAAGGACTCAGGTAAATTAGCATATCTTAAGCTTAGGATACCTTTTGCTGAGTTTATCTTGACACCCTATATCAAGGTCCGATGTTTCTTACTCCTCGAGGTGAGGCAAGACATGACGACCCAAGAAAAAGCATGAAGGCCAGGTAACTTTGTGGAGCCAGCGATTCAGTGTGTCCTGTGCCCTGGAACCTGGAACCCTTCCCCTATAAGCGCAAGACAGGAGACAAAAACAATTCACGTCTTGTTCTTCGCGTCGAGTCTGTCTAGGTATAGTAGTAGATCGATCAGCTTGTTGCTTCTAAGGCCTCTCCCCTTGAACTTCTTCTTTCTTTTGCTTCCCTTGACTTGTATTTCCTTGGTACAGAGCTTATTTCAGAAAACTCGTGTCGTCTGCCTTGTTAATCGTCAGTTTCTTTGTTAGCTTGAGGTACCAGTAGTAGACTTGACTGCGCCTGCCCCAGGGGCCCATAGGTATCCTTACCTTAGTACCTAGGTACGAGCAGCACTTCTCTGCCCTGCCTTAGTAGCTGCCCCGTCCAACCAGCAACTAGCAACCAACTGTCTCCTGGGCTGTCTTTGGCTGTACAGGCTGGCGTGTCTCCGTTTTCCGCCGCCGTTTCGTTTCCAGTCCCATCCATTCGGTCAATTCATTTTCAACTGCTGTACCTTGCCTTTGGTTGTGTCGTCTTTGTAACTCGACCCGACGCATCACATCCTTTCCTCATCACTTGTGTGTCCCTGTGTATCCACGTCCATCTTCTTGGCTGTTCCCGTCTCTACCTTATCTTCCAAATTTGCCCTCCACGTTTGGCGACCTAACTTCCAATTGCTGTTTATTGACCCGGAGAAAAGATGTTGGTCGAGGTGAGTTTGAAAATCCGATCCAATCCAATCCAGTCCAGTCCAATCCTCTCCCCGAGTCGCATTGCCCTGCTCCTTCGACGTGTATTCGGATCATTTTGGCCCCCTTGGGCTGCTGTATTCATTCATGTTATTGCTTCGCCGTTTTCGCCTCTTGCTGCAGTCGCAGCCTTTCTCTACCTACCTTGGCTTTCTTTTGTGTCTTTGGGTGCTTGATTTGTCCTCGGTTGTGTCATGTCTGGCTTTGTTTCGCTTCACGGTCAAGTGTGTCGCGCGGTGAGGCTCTGCAAAGATACGTCGCGGTCTAGACGTTCGTATCTGTCTGCATCTGCATCCGCATCTGCCAGTGCTAGCCAGTGTCCGTGTCAGTGACAAACGGTGACAAGCGTCACGCGTTGAGGTCGGACAGCTAAAGACAGAACACCGGCCATGGACGCCCATCCATGATGCTTTCTATTTGGCAGCTGTAGTGTCCGTTAAGGCACTGACTGATTGGTCTCGCCTTGCTTGATGTTTGCCTCTGTGCTGTTGCACTTCAATGAGCCCGTTTGCTGCGCGTTGTTGCAGCCTCATTCTCATATTCCACCAGTTTCTGTCACGCACTTTACCACCCACGCCTTTGTGTCTCTTCTCTACTCTCATTCCATGCCTACACTGTGCGCCAGCGCGTCTTGAACTTACTTCATATATTTGAGGTTTTGTGTTACCGTGTGACTTTTATTGCCCACCTGCTAAGCTTTCCACATCTCCAAACAACTGCGCACTACACTCCAACAACTCATCATCATGGCTCCGCGCCGCTCACGAGCAGCACCCGTCAGAGTGACACTTAGAACCAAGGCTAACTTTTTGGAGCGCAAAATCAGAGTTGTCACCGAGCAACATGTCATGTAGGTTTGCGCCAATCTTTTCCAACGTCTCGGCTGCTTTCCTTGAATCGCGTGCCTTGTTGATCAAGACCTGCTTCAAAAGCGATTCGAGCAACATGTTTTCAGGTACTGACAGTCGTGTTTTACTAGCGACAAGCCGTCACCCGTAGAGGCGTTCCCCATGCGAGAATGGAGCTTGAAGGTCTTCTTGCTAGATGAAGATGGCAACGAGCGCCCCGCAGACGTCTTCACCAAGGTCGTCTATAATCTACACCCTACCTTTGATAACCCCGTTCAGAGTATGTTTGAGACGAATTCTTGATATTCCGAGGCAAGGCATGATGATTAACAACTTTGCGCCACCTACCAGGCTTCCAGAAAGCACCCTTCACGTGTAAGAACGAGGGCTGGGGCGAGTTCGAGATTAGCATCGACTGTTACACCACCGAGAAGACCAAGCTAGCGCCCATCGTTCATGATCTCAACTTCCAGCAGGACCGATATGAGCAGACGCACACTGTGGTCTTCAAAAACCCTTCACAGAACTTGCAGGAGCGCTTGCGTGAAACCGGTCCTCTTCCCACCGATGACGACCACAGGACTAAGAAGAAGGGACTTGCGACCAAGAAGAGCTCCCAGAAGTACGACTACGAGAAGATTGCAGAGTCCCTGGAAAAGCTCGAGGAGGAGGATCTGCTGCGTGTGATTCAGATTATCAACGAAAACAAGGGACCAGACACGTACATTAGAAGTGATGTCGAAGGTGAGTTCTCCCATCAAGTTTGTATCACCACTCGTACCCTTGCCCTTTCCTTTACGGTTTGATTGCAATCCACCCTTGTCTTTTCCATGAAATTGATGTGTATGGTGGGCTAATAGTGGATGACTTGGTTAAAGCCGGAGAGTTCTCGATTGATCTCTACACTATGCCGGATGGCTTGACGTCGAAGCTTTGGGATCACCTTGTAAGTTTTCCTGGCGGTCGTTGCTGAGCGTTTCGTGAAAACTGACCACGTAATAGTCCAAGAAGGGCCTTGTCGGCTAGATGTCCATGTAGCCGTATCCGATTGTTAATACCTCTAATGTTATTCCGTCGACAAATCGGTCTATAGTTTGTGCTTGGGAGTTGCTGAAGCATCTGGATTTAGGAAAATGACGAGTTAATGAGCACGGAGGGGACGGACCAGAAAGGGAAAGGGAACCAAAAGATGTATCTGACCTTTTTTTTCTTTAACCATGTGTTCCAACGGAGTAATCACCTGCAGTACCACCTCATTGAAAGTTCTGTATCATTTGCTATCATGTTGTCTTGATCGCCTCCCAGATATAATGATATGACAGGATGCTGTAACAATGCCGTTGATGGATGGACGTCGGATTTCGGGCCCGGGTGATGAACATTGAGGGAGAACTGGCCAATAAAATCGAGGCTTGGCTCGGCTTCGGCCGGTCAGCTCAGCGGACCGGATCGATCATTTCAATCGGGTTGGTCATTGAATCTTGCCGTTTTCTCGTGGGCGGAGGATGTAACGGAGTGCCGTGTCAGTACGGATGTTGCCCGGACTGGCTACTGGATACCCGAGGGTGTGCGTCTCGGTGCAAACGCTACATGGTGGTTGAAACCTGATGACGAACTTGAGGATGTCAAACAACACAAGTAGGTTGAAGCATGAGGCGACGGACGGTCTCTTGTGCCTCCCAGGCTGATCTCGTCGTAAATCGACGATTACTTGGGCAATATGGTACTATAGCATCTGCCGTTATTTACTCGCTGGGTTCAAACAATGGGGAGCCAAGGTCCTGGTTGGGAGTATTCAAGGTATGGATCACTATGACCTTGGTGCTAGTATTAAACTGCTAGCTACACATCAAAATGCCACTTCTATTGGAACACACCATCATCGGCCCCCTTCAGATCATCTACAAAACAATGCCCCTCACAACTCCCAACTACCGGTCCGGCTGAGACGCAACTCTTGGTGATGACTTGGTGAGCCGCATCGGCACTTGTGGGACTTGAGTAGCAGTGACACCTTGGTTGAGGAAGTGAGCGGGGATCTGTTTGCACGGTTTCCCGGCAGTGACGGAAAGATGGACATAGTGGAGGACGAAGATAAGCAAGCGAGGCGAGGAGTAATTCTCCGCCTGAGTGCGTTGCTGTTACGTACGCATCGCGGCAGGGGTCTTTTGGTGGTTTACACGATGGCAAGCAATAGGGCGTTGCTTGGTGAGATATCAGAACAGCTACTGCAAGTTGGGCGTTTTGTAAGCCACGTTCTTGAGCTCCCGTCCGGAGTTGGGGGTCATGTAGTTTCCCGGCTCCGGCTCCGGCCCGGAAATCTAACAGAGACGGGTATTTATATGCAAGATTGTATTGCTACAGACCAAGTCACGACACATACATATGTATGTAGGTGAGAAGCGTGTGGGCGAGTGAGCACTGAGACATGGCGGTTGTTGATAGCTGCCATTGACGAATGGGAAGAGAGCAGGGGTAGCATTCGTCTCTGCGGGGTTTAGGAGCCAAGACGTAAAAACAGTCCACAATGAGAGGCAGGGATAACGCAACTCGAGGCTGCACGTTCCATTGTTGGTGCTATTGTTGCAGGGATCGATCATGTCCTTCTTGTTCTAGATAATTCTTACGAAACGAGTAAGAGATGGTTTTGATAGACCGACGCGTCAAGTTAAGTTATGCAAAACATGTCAAGATGGAGGCGTTGTCAACGTGACGTGCGCCTCAGGTTCATGATTGGTTGTGTGGGAGACATGGGAGGGGCGGAAGGGGGGCTTTAGATAAGTGCTGATGCATATTGAAGCTCGAGATTATGGATATAATATGTAGGTAGCTTTGAGAGAAATGAGATCTTTGAAGGCAATAAAGATATCAAGAAGCTTCCTTCGAAAAGAAAGATGACAATTGTCTCAGTTGTTAATGTCAAACAGGCCCTAGACATACAAAGTTTACCTAGTAGAGGAAGATCATGGTGGAAGTTAGCTGCTAGGCCCAGGGAGTTGCTCTTTTGCTCCTCTGATGGCTGCACAAGATTGGATCCTGGGCCCTGGTTTCTCGATCGCCTGCAGCGGTTTTGCAGGAAAACGATATCAAATCCCGGGTGAGCCAACAAGGCTTGGTCTTGGTTATCGACTTGCCTGTCTCGGGATAACGTGAACTTTTGACCAGCCGGGGTCTTTTGTTCTTTTTTTCTAGACCCTTTTCTTTCCTACGGTGTCATTGAAAATTCTGACGATGTTGTAGACGATGCTACTATGTTCAGTGGGCTGGGAACTTGTAGTAGAATAGGCAGGTGATTGTTATGTTATAACGTACGGTGAAGATGGGAGGCGGAAGACCGAACGCCATTCCTGTAATAAACCTCCTTGGCATATAGACTAGCTAACATGAATGGAAACTGGACTGATCTCGATTGGAATGGCTATGCTGTGTACTGTGTCACCTCCCAAGTCGAAGAAAGTAACTCTTGATTTCCAATACGTAAGGTATCACATTGACAATCCATCACCTGACAATTGGTGTGTACTACGCCTCCTAGAGGATGAGAGAAAACGTAAGACTTTGACCCCAAGTGATAAAATCACTGTGGCAGATTTACTACGGTAACTAGGTACTAAGGTACCTGTCTTGGTGAGTTCAGTGTTCAGTAAGTTGGGTTCTCTGATCAGTTTATTCTTACATCCCGACCTACTTTACCTCAAAGTCCTAAGTCTTTTCACCCTCCAATGTCCATGTTGATTTCTAATATCAGGGTGTTAATGCTGACTAGTCGTTGGACAGAGATGACAACGAAAATAACGACAACGCTCGTGACCTTCTCTGATAGCCTTTGAGCCTATCAAATCTGTTCCAGCTTTACCGACATCTTTGTTTCACCCCCAGAACAACCATTGCAGCCTGTCTCATTCGCTGGGCACAGTAGGTACCTACTATTCAGGTGCAGTACAGTCTCAACGTCTCCCTTCCCCTCAAACAGGGAATGAGAAAAGCTTTTACCCCAGGTCTCTGTTAGCTGACCACGTTTTGCCCTGACCAATTGAGGCTGCAGACTCCATTGGACTGGCTCTGCCCGAGATTGCTTTGTCTCTGGCTTCGAGTGATCATCCCCCGCATCGACCTAGTTCCACTGTCGAGTCTTTATCTATAAGGGTACGTACCTGCCTGGACAATCGCCTACGCACAGGGCACTCGAATCAAAACCCTTGTGTCCTACGTCCTGGGTCCTGTTCTTAGACTAACATACACAAGCCAAGCTACCTACTCACCGAACCCAGCGGCCTAGAAGAACTCCAAAAAGGTCGTCAATCCCCCCAGTCCGCTTCTCTTCGGCCCACGCTTTCTTGTCTTCCCTCGCCGACCCGCCGCAAACCGAACCGCGACATCATATTCTATCAGCCTTGTCGTTTCATTTATCGCCTGTCAATCTGAGCCTCGCCCGCTTTTGAGCTGACCTGCCTGCTTCAAGCACGGCGACGTCGCCGTCGACGCCTGCGCTGGGCGTCTTATCGAGCCCCGGCACCACCTCCATTTCAGCTCGGCATCCCAATCGCCGAGGGACATCAACGAAACCTCATCCAAATTCCTCTTAGCCATTGATGATGGCCCCGTATCAACCAGCTTCTGGCGCCTCAGACTCGAGTCCTGCCGCATCGATCAATAACGCACAAGGTTCAGCACAGCAGACACCTGGCGGAAACGCAAACCAAGCACCTCAACACAAGCGCGTGTACCAAGCTTGTATCCCTTGTCGGCGGCGCAAAGTGCGATGCGATCTTGGCAGTGTCGACAACCCCCACGATCCTCCATGTGTGCGCTGTCGTCGCGAGAGCAAAGATTGCTATTTCAGTGCTACTCGTCGCAAGCGCAAGACGGATGACGATGCAAGTGATCAGGACGATTACATCACGAGAAATGGTCGCAAGCGACCTAATAGAAATGCGAGCCCTCCGCCATTTGTCGAACGCAGATCCTACAGCAATGTCCCCTTGACTCCGGGAGGTTCCCGGGGACAGTCCCAGCCGCTCCGTCGTCCTGACGGTAGCAGGGCTGGTCGCGGGAGGGATGACTGGGGAGTGGAAGGTGATGCCAACCAGACTCTTGAGAACATCGAAGCTCAGACGGTTATGCGACGGGGCGTATTTGGTCCCCAGGATGCGCTAGACCTGTTGTATAAAGCTGCGACAGATAGGTATGATCTGCGACTACTCGACCCTCAATCAATTCCAGGCGCAATGCTAACTCCTAAATAGTCCCGCTGTTGACCGTGAACGCAGAGAAAGCACCTCATCTGCTCATCCTGCGCCCCCTCGGCCCCCGCCTGAGGATACTGGCCCTTATGGTTATGTCCCCAGATCTACTTCCAAACCACCAAAGCCAGAGCAGCCCATCGACCCTGAGCTTTCACGGCCCGAGCTTAGCTCGCAGCCCGGGTATGCCGAAGCTATCAAGGCATGGCAACGCTTCCGGTTCGTTCGTGCTGGTTGGTTCACAGCCCTCGAGGCTATCGAATACATTGACTAGTAAGACCACCTTTAATCTTCGTGTCAGAATCATTTTGCTAATTCTTCTAATAGTTACTACAAATACTTGTCACCCTTAACACCTATATCGCCGCCCACGTTCAGCAACCCTGCATCCCATGTCACTTTACTTTACGAAGAGCCTATTTTGACCGTGACGCTTCTGACGATTGCCTCGCGATACCGCCAAATGCCCGGTACCGGTGGTCATTGCCGATCGCACGCAATCCACGAGCAACTATGGATGTATTTACGGGGAATGATCGAGCGATGCTTGTGGGGACAAGAAGCCTTTGGTGGTGGCTTTTGCGTGCCACCAAGCACCAGTGCCATCTTTGATGAGTCTCAAACTAGCAGTACGGCACCTTGGCGCGGACTGCGCAAGGGCAGTTTGCGAACTCTCGGGACAATTGAGTCGTTGATGATTCTGACCGAGTGGCATCCTCGCGCCCTGCACTTCCCGCCCACCGAGGCTACCGATGAACTAGTTCTTCCCATGGAAGCTAGCTTTCAAGCTATCACAGCTGCCGATGAGGACCCAAGTAAGACTTTGGGTACTGGTTTCGGCGGCAAGAGGATTGAGAGCTGGCTCGAGCCGGCATGGAGAAGTGACCGAATGTGCTGGATGTTGCTCAGCACTGCAAACGGACTGGCATATGAGCTGGGTGTCTTTGATGATATCGATGAGCTATTGAGAGACGACGCTATCACTCGCCCTGAGTATCAAGAAGAATCATATCGGCAAAGAGCTTTCCGAATTAAACGTCTCTTGCTTATTTATACCACACAACTAGCAGGTCGTCTCGGCTGGACCAACATGGCTCCAGCCCATCTCAGGAGAAGCGATCCTGCTCTGGCTCGATTCCGGCCTACTTCGGTGGATGGAACAACTCCTGGGACAAACCCTTCTTCGTTGTCTAACCACTTCAACTATGTCCCCGATCTAGAACTGGATGACCAAATTATTCATTGCTGGGCAGGCATCAGCAATGCTATGGAGATGGGCAACGAAAAGATTTTCCGTTCACGGAAGTATACCACACAAATCATCCAGAACGGGAAGTACATAAGCATCCTCAAGGAGTTTGAGCCTCTTCTCCGCGACTGGTGGAGAGAATTCGAGCTGTTCCGTCTGCCCGAGTTCATCAGACACATTCTGACGATCGAGTATCAATATGTGCGCATCTACATCAACTCTCTGTCGCTTCAAGCCGTTGTCGAACGCTGCACCAACCAAGCCGGGGCGACAGCCAACTCGGGACACCATGGGGCATCAGCTGTGAATGGTCACCCACAGTTGTCGCCCCAGACTATGATCAATTATGGGAAGCTTCCTCTGGGTCAACTTGGTGGTTTCACTGCCCACGATCAGGAGTACATCCGTGAAGTTGTTGAGGGAAGTCGAAATCTTCTTCGCACAGTCGTCGAGGGTCTTCTACCCGGCGACTATCTCAAGCATGCTCCCGTGCGAACATATTTCCGCATCATCAGTGGTGCCATGTTCCTGCTCAAGACCTTTGCCCTCGGTGCCCCAAGATCAGACGTCAGAATGAGCATCGAATTGATGGACGCGACTGTTGAGGCGCTCCGAAACTGCGTCGTGGACGACGTCCATCTGGGAATCCGTTTTGCAGACCTTCTCGAGTCTCTGACGAGCCGCCTCCGCAACCGATTCATCCAGGCTCCCACCATGCAGCAGGCTTCTGGCAGGGGACAAAGTCCCGTTCCAGATGGCCAGACCCAGAATGGCGATAGTGTTGCTGCGAACGGCGACGGCAATGCCAACTGGGTCGGTGGTCATGCTCAGAGACTCCGAGATGGGCTCAGCGGAAACGGTAAGCATCCTGTACAAAGGGGTGTTGATATTCATACTGACGACCCTAATTCAGCGCCAGCTCAGGCTCCTACTCACGAGGCCAACAATATTTCAGCGACGCCGTTTGATCTATCAGCCCAGAACTTCCCCTATCCTGGGCAGGGCTCGATGGGTCCATCTACACCTACAATTGTGGACAATGCGGTTGCCAATATGGATGTCAGCCTCTTTGAAGACTGGAACCACCAAGGCAACGAGATGTGGTATCTGCCACCTGGCCCAGCTTTCTTCCAAAACGTGGAGAATCCTTCCGTTGCCATGGGACCTGAGGGTGTCAATGTTGGTGGTCTCGATCTTCTCGAGTACATGGCCATGGATCCCTCTCAATTCCCCGGACTGGATCCGTCTTCTGGTCCATCAACAAGCCACGCCTAGCCGGTCCAAGCTTTGCCTCATCCTCGTGTGCTGAGAGGTTCTTTATGTTTATACCTTCTCGCATTACTGGCTGCAAGTTGGCTGGCCAAAGACCCCTCTCTGAACCAACTTTTATTACACTTTCTTCATGTTGAGGGCATCTACATCTATGGAAAATTGAAGCGACAGCGGAGCAGAGATTTAGAAATGAACAGTACCAGCCGAATGCAAGGATTATTGTGGCTTTGTGGCAGGAAACTTCACAACAATAAGCGTGGAAAATCAGGAAACAAAGGACGAAAATCAAAGGAGAAATTTTGCATATTGAGCGACAGACCAAAAGGTACATGCGATGGGCTTATGATTGAAGTTGAGGATTGCAATGATTGGGGTTGTTGCATTTTGATAGTCCTACGAAACAAAAAAGTAGCACAAAAAGTTGAAAAGGCCCAATAGACGTATGTCGAAAGACTAGACAACTCTCATCGTGATGACTTACGTCAGTGATAAAGATACCCCTAAATGAAGCAAGACGCTTCTTTGCATAGTTGGATAATGATGGGACTTGAAATAGCTCATGTTTCTTTCTACAGTGGTCTGATCCATTTTCAACTAACCTCCTCCTCTCCGTCCCTAATAAAATCAGAATAGCATCCACCGCCTATCCAAACCTCCCACCTCCCCTCCCTTTTGCATTGATGAATGCCCTCGCGTGACGAGGAGAACCGACAGACTGTGCGGGTGAAAATAGCGAACAACAGGTGTCAAGAAGAAGAAGACAAATAAGGCTCGTATGTGTGAAATAGAAATGGGTACAAAAAAAAAAAGAGAAAGAAAGCCGTTGGGGCTACTCGATGAAAGGGGAAAGTGTGTGGTATCATGCGTAGTTACATAGTTGAACATGTGAAGAGAACACAAATAGAAAATTATGTGAAAGGCTCTAGAGTTGAGCGTGTTTAAAGGGGAATATACAACGTCTGGTAGGAACGTCGAGGAATGTGAGCATCCTCGACGTGAAGTGTAGAAATAACATCTGGCGGTTTATCAGACACTCAAGCCGGTAGTATACACTCTGAAGCCAAGATGTAGGTAGATGGGTGGGGATGTCGTAAGGCCGTTAACGTATCGCGAGACGTGGAAGGCAGTTTGTGGTGGGCGGCAAGATGATTGCCATCTATATGTAACAGAGAAAATGGACGAATGGGGGCCAACATGTGGCCCGCCCGCGTTTGATGGTACCGTAGACTCGTCTCAGACGCTGCGGCAAAGATCTGGGCATCAAATCACAGGCTGAATGAGGTAGCGTGTCTGGCGTGGGCCTCTTGAAGAACTGTTTCAGTTGTTAGCATATATTGTATGTAACCCACGCAAATCGGCGACACTTACTGTCAAGAATACCCATCTGTCCGGAACGGTCCATGCACGCCAGTTGCACACTACTACCATCAACCAAGTCCAAGACAACGCTGTTGGGCAACTCCTGAACCTCGACGTCAGGGATGTAGGGAGATCGGAAGTCACTCATGTGGTAGCGCTTCGTGCCTTGAGCAGTGCGGCTGCTCTGAGCAGGGAGAGCGCTCAAAATGAGGAAACCCTGAGAGTCCAGACACATGTTACGTCTCTTCCAGAGAAGGTTGTCTGGGAACTGCACATTGACATCACCCATGTAGGACACAATGGAGGGGGGGCCAGCAGTAGTCGCAGGTCGAACGGGCTCTGCCATCTCCTCGTGCACAGTTGGCGAGAGGATAGTAGGGGGCGTGGTCTTACCACGTGAACTAGAAAGCGATGATAGACGACGCATGAAACGACCAGCCCTTGACTTCTTCTTCTCACTGTTTGACTTTTCGTCACCAGAGGCTGAGCTCTCCGTAGTAGCTGTAGGGGAAAGCACGTTGTCCCTGTCGCGGCTGATGGATGACCGTCGGCTGCTGATTGAAAGCCGCTTGCCCTGGTGAGTTGATGGAGGGCGGGTGGGAGACTGTGAGCCCTTGGCACCACCTGCATCAGACGATGGCGAAGTGAGAGACTTGCGGCGGTCGTTAATGAAATCCCTCACGACACTTAGAGAAGACCGTCGAGAGTGGTCTTCCTTATCCCGACTCTTCGACTCTGATCGACGGCCTTCCTTAGACATACGACGCTCAAGAATGGTCTCCTTAGAAAGCTCAAGCGCTGCAGGGGTCCATACTGGTGAGGACTTCTGGTGGTCCACCAAGAGAGGAGACTCCTTAAGTTCCACTAGGTTGAACTCTGATAAATCCTTTGGTGGTTCAAGTGATTTGGCTGCGTTCTGGCTCGGATCTCGCACTATTCTAGCAGTGACCGAGATCGACTCAGGCGAGCCGCCGTGCTCTTGCGCATGTGCTTCAAACTTAGACAAGCGACTGGCAACCGAGTTTGAGCGCTCCCTGTGAGATTTTCTAGCTCTATCAGGTGACTCGTCTCGAGAACCGGACCGTGAAGGTGGCGTTCGCAGGTTTTGGCGGTTGAAAGAGCTAGCTCGATCCGCAATTGATGGAGATCGACTGGGCTCACGACTTCTTCGCACAGAGAAGAATGCCGAAGATGGTCTCTCTCGGCTTGAGGGAGTAGGTGTAGGACTGAGAGTGCTCTCGCCAGTGTGGGCTGAGAGCTTTTCAAGAGCCTTGATGCGTTGCGAGATACTTGATCCCACAGTAGATTTCCTAATCAGGCTGGGTCCACTAGGCTGCTGAGCAACCTTGTGCAAGTAAGCAGCTCCTGAGCTCACAGATCGCGCCGAACTTGTGGTGACATCGCCAGGGGCAAGAAGCTTGCCGTGAACAGGGTTCGAAACGGTGCGGATGATGGTCGGAGATCGTTCGCTCTTTGTTGGGCTAGGGAAGACTGGAGTAACAGGGCTCTTAGCGTAGGTCATCGGTTTCGCCTCATGAAGAGTCGCGCTATGCAGCTCTTCCATCAAGTCCTCATCGTCAGATAGACGGTCCTTATCTTCGGCAAAGTCTGTTTTGATAGGCTCGATATTGGTCTTGCGCTTTTGCTGCTTTGTTTCGGGCAGCTCCTCGTTATTTTCCTCCTCCTCATCCTTCTCTGTTACGATGATGGGACTATTCTCGCGAGTACTTCGGTTAGGGGAATTAGATGCTGGACGTGGTTCCGTCTTCAGGTCCTGAGTCGAGAACTTCGACTTGAGGATATTGGATGTGTCAATGGTGGGGGACAGCGGCTCGTCCACTTTGCTGATGTTGGCCAAAACCTCAGTTGTCTCCAATGCGTCAGGAGCATGGCCCGTTGTGGGCTGGCTGCTAGCAGTAGAGACTGTCGTTTCAAGAGCTGAAATATTGGTGTCAGTCTCTGGTAAAGGCTCTGGCGTTGTATCCTCAATCTTCTCCTCGTCCTTGCTTGGGAGGGAGTCAATCACTGGCGTCAACTCTTCAGCGGTAGCAATTTCTTCGCTTGTTTGTGTATTAGAGGCTTCGACATTGTCAACTTTCTCGTCTTCGCCTTCGTCCAGGCCATGTTCATCTTCGTTCTTTGGGTGCAGGGTTTCGTCTGTTGATTCGGAAAGGGAAGATGCTTTGGTAGATATCTCCGGTTCGGAAGATGTAATGACTGGGCTATCAGGGTGAGAGTCGGTCTGGGCGGGATCGGAAGCTTGATCATTATTCATGGACGCGGAGGACGCATCCAATCCGATACCTGAGTCGGCATTTGAGATGGATGGGTGGTCGGATTCTGTTTCGTGTTGAGTTTCATGATCCTCTACGCGGTCTGTAGAATCGCCATCGCTAGGTCTGGGGGATTCAAGAGGAGGTGACGGAGCACCTGCCGCCTCAGCTGCCATATTTGCCTTCTTTTTCTCTCGGAGCTTCATAGCCTTCATTAACCTCGCCTTTTCCGGTGAAATGATCGGTTTGGCGGGCGGAGGCATAGGCAAAACAGGAGAACCAGGGATAGATACTCCAGAGCTTGTGGCGGGGCGGGTGAGTTCTGTATGCACAATTTGTAGTCCGTCCTGTTCAGTCACTGTGTCTTTGTCCTCGACAGAAGTATCCTCGGCGTTGGCCGGGCCGTACCTATTCTTATCTTTCTTAGAGCCCTTACCAAACAACTTGAAGCCGGAAGGCATTTGAGAAACGGGGCGATATGCGCCGGCGGTGCGTGGTCTTCCGTTTGTATCAAGCGAGGGGCGCGGTCCAAGCTTCACTTTAGGCTTTCCGTAGTTGTATGATGAATAGGAATACAAGTCGGGTCGGCCTGATTGCGATGACATTCGCGGCTGTGCTTCTGATTGAGAAGGAGAAACGGGCCTATCGTCAGCGCCGACAAAGTTGGGTACCTCAGATGTTGAAGCGTCAGTGAATTTGCTATGCTCTGGAGATGCGGCAAGCTCTGAGTTTAGCGTGACTGTCTCCGTAGGCAAGACAGTGTCATGACTTGTCTTGGCTGTCTTAGGTCGAATGTCGCCGTCTTCGTCGTCCTCGGCAACTGATTGGCGTTTTGTGGCGCGTTGGTGGTGCTCCTCTTCCTCCTCCTCTGCAATCTCCATTAATCGTCTTCGGCGTAACGAGCTTGAAGATGATGAATTTGACCCTGAAGCGGCATGCAGGGAGCATGCGGCCGATAGTTTGGTATCCTTGAGTTCCTTGGCTTCGGTGATTTCGAAAATGGTATCGTAGGGCGAGAATCGGTCGCAGATGGCGTTGAAGTGAACAGCTACTCTCGCTGTATATCGAAAACGTGTCAGTATATCAAGTCGCGAACGGACATGCCTAGGCGGCGGGGGGGAGGAAATGGGTACGGACCTTGGATAAGACGAGAGCAATCTTCAGGCAGATACTTAATTACCACGTTCCTTCTTCGATATCTCAAGAAACCGTAGAGAGGACTCGTCTCCTCGTATCCGGCGACATTGTTGCGCACTTCGACCACGCCGCCGGAGCCGCGACCTAACAATTCGACTTCATCGCGAGTCGCATACTTGAGGAGAAACCTGAACATCCATTTAGCTAACGGTTCATTTTCAGCGTATGAGAACAATTGTTAAACGTACCATCCTCCCGGTTCGGCGACGGCGGCCTCGTGGGCTTCCTGAACCTTTGGATCGTCCAAGCCATTCAACGACATGGTGTCTCCGTTACAAGTAGATCAGAGAGAGACAAAGCGGGAAAAAAGAGCGGGAGGTGGAAAGGCTAAAATGACGCCGCCGACTTGCAAGGTCGAAAAATTTATTAATATAAAGGAGCGAAAGGAAAGAAAGGCGAGCAGAAGCACAAAAGCAGCTGCAAATGGTTCGAGCTCGCAAAGATGCTCCAGGTCGGTCGAGATTCGAAAAGACGAGATTCGAGAACGAGGTCGAAAAGGCAAAAGGCGAAAGGGAAAGAAAGAGAACAACTAGAAATGAAGCTCTCCCGAAAGACGGGGGAATCTGCCAAATCAGTCGAGAGGGTAGTAGTAGAGTAGAGCTAGTCCACTCCAGTATAATTCGGGGTCGTTTCGAGTCGAGATGCCTGGCGACTGGATGAGGTTTGGCGGGTGGGTTCCTCTGTACCTTAGCACCTGCGGGTCAAGGGGGAGGGGGGAGCAGCGGGCAGCACCAGATTTCAGGGGCAAGGCTGTCCAGGTTGACATGGATCTCGGTATATCTAATAAGATAATACCTACCTAACCATGAACCCAATGAGTAGAATTGTGTTGGTCTGTTGCGTTGTTTGTTTGTTTGTCTTTTGTTTATCTGGTGCGCATGAGAGAACGAAAGTTTCATTGTCCAACTTTGGTTCTGTTTCTTCCAAAAACACGGTTTTCTAAAGAGGACCGTTGCAAGTCCCCCCAGGTCGAGGCGTCTATCAATCGATGGGCACGGAGTAGGTAAAGTTATTAAACTCAGCGGCAGCAAATAAGATCGGGTAACGCACAACAGGTGCTTTTTTACATCATGGGCCGAGACATATACTCAAACAGAAGAAGAAGAAAGGCATGGCACCACTCAAAACGAAAGGAAAAGGGAAAAAATCTGGCACGCCAACGCTTGATAAACCGTCCCAATCATGACATAAATAAAATGTCAATCAATTACTGTACCTACTCCAATGTTGACCATTATTAGAGTGCAAATTGCGCGCCAGCCTAAAAGGGAGTCTCTCACTGGAATGAATGATGATTAGCGTCTTGGGTTCCCGAACAGGGATCGGGTATACCAAGACAACCAACCCAATCCAGAACTGCCTACTATACCCAACTTAGCAGTGGATGCCATCACACAAAGTTGCAAGCACAAGGTGATATATACATACAGTGCTACTGGACGACGACTTAGGGTTGGCTGCATGACAAGAACCAAGAAATTTTGACGAGACAATACCTAAACAATACCTCAAAGTACTAAACTTGTACATAGACGAAAAGAGTTGTGTCATGAAACGAAACGACGACAACTACCTTAGTTAGACGAGATGACGATTTAGCCTCATCTCTCTTGTCGCCTCGTACAAATACTTGTATGAAGACACAAGGTGAGTACTAGAGTTATGATGCAAGCCAGCAAAGCCAGACAAGAAAAGAGATCATTATGAGTCGCAAAGGTCAATGCTCGTCCTCCATCAAAATCAATCTAAGTTTGATTCAGAGTTCCAATTCTGGTTGATCAAAGCCGCCATCAAAAAGCCTCCAAAGCCACTCCATCCAGCAGCAGGGTAACCTCCCCTCCCGCCCCGGCTTCTCCACCG
>JAAOAI010000508.1:0-12722 GCA_013758895.1 Fusarium bulbicola
ATTTAATAGCTTAAAAAAAGAAAATTACTAAAAAAGGGCTTTTTCTTTATATATAGTGGTTAATATAAGGGCTTATAACCTGTTAAGAGAAGTGGGCAAAAGGTGTATGTATTAAGGAAGCTAGCTAGGGCCTAAGTGGGCAGGCTATCTACAGAGGGATAGGTGGGCCTGAGGCACCTACATTTTAACAGGAGCTCCAACGGCGGCTGATGAAGCAGCTCTGGCCAAGTGATGTCAGTCCGTGACTCCCTGGACATTTCAACCATTCCTGACTGACGACATTTTCGAAATCACCCAACTTTTACATCGCTAGGACCCATACGGCATCTAGTTTTCTCTAAGACTTTTGCGAAGATTCATCGATCACTATCAAGAACACAAGATTCAAAGACATAATGGCGATCAAGGTAAGTCATAAGTACTCTCATTGTTGATCTACGTTCATTCACTGACCGTTTTCAGACCCTCGGAGCCAAAGCTGCTGCTGCTCTTGATCAGGAGCTTATGAGCACTGGAGCGTTCTCTATTGATCAGCTCATGGAGCTCGCTGGACTTGCTGTTTCTCAAGCCGGTTAGTGACTTTACATTACTTGAGCCCTCAAGATTTCACTTTGGTCTCACAAAGCCCAAGTCATTTCTCATGACAATGAACTGCTAACATCATAAGTCTACCGCCTCCAGCCTCTTGAGAGTGGCCGGAGGATCCTTGTTGCCTGTGGGCCTGGGAACAACGGTTTGTGTTTTCTGCTTACCTGCTTATACCAAGAATGCTCACTAACAGCATCAGGTGGTGACGGACTAGTCGCTGCTCGTCATCTTCGTCAGTATGGCTACAGCCCGAGCGTCTTCTATCCCAAACGAAGCAAGAATGATCTCTACCAGGTAGGTTTACCAAGAAAATCCGGTGTTCACTCACTGAACTTCACTGTTTTTTCACCATGAAAGTCGGATGACGTTTTGTTCGTAACATTGCTGCGATCTTGCAGCTATGTGCTTCTCACAATTATCTTGTCGGTTTTCTACCAGTACTGCGGGAATCGTTGAATGGTAACAACCGGTGCACCGGAAAATCGGTGCCCCCAGCCTTTCAAACACGTCTCGTCTCGATTATATATCCGAAAGCCGAATAGTTGCTGATACTGCTCCCAGCGACTCGCAAAACAACTTGAAGACCTTGAGGTCCCTTTCGTTGATGACTTCTCCTCGGCGCTGAACTCAACGGATCATGTTGTCGACGCGATTTTCGGTTTGTACTTGTACTTTTTCGATAACGACAATCTTTGACCGTTCAACTAGGTTTCAGCTTTTCAGGAGAGGTTCGAGAACCATTTCCTGCTGTAATTCAAGCTCTTCAGGACACGAAGCTGCCAGTCACAGCAGTTGATGCTCCTTCATCCTGGGATATCGAAGATGGTCCACCAAAGTCGGGGCTCGGCAGTTCCTTCATGCCTACAGCACTCATTAGTCTAACGGCACCAAAGCCACTAGTGAAGCATTTCAAAGGTCGACACTTTATTGGCGGGCGGTACGTACCAGTCAATAACGCTGTCTCGAGGCAACTAACCCCCAGCATAGGTTTGTGACTCCATCCATCGCAAAGAAATATGACTTCGAGGTCCCAGAGTATAGAGGAGTTGACCAAGTCGTGGAGGTTGAAGTAGCTGGACAGAAGCTCTGAGAGACATGGTTGGAATGATGACGGATCGGAAAGGAAGTATGCAGTAACTACCCCTTGTTCGAGATTTTGAATACATGACAGGCGTTTTACATGACCCGACAGCCTCCTCTCAGACTATTCGGACAAACTGGGCTTGGACACTGTCCGTCACGCATACCATTCCGAAGGAAAAGCAGGCCGTGTGGGCATACAAGCAATGGCGGATGGAAGAAGTGACAGAATTCAACATAAACCAGATAATCTTTCCCGCAGACGTGGCATGCAGCCGAATGCTGCGTGCACATTTATCGTGAACTCGAGCTTGTTCTTAAAGTTCGAGTGGGCGATGATCGAAGTCGACAATTGAGAAGAGGGAGGCTAGCACGAACGACATGGACAACGACGTTGAAACGTTGAAGATGGCGCATGAATGAGTAAGTAGGGACAAGTTGACAATTACCACAGACAAAAGATACTGGTGATCAATTCTCAGGAGTCGTTGCAAAATAACTTTCTGGCAGTAATCGGATAGGGCTGATATAAAGAGTGTGGCGTCGAAACAAACGTGCCGTCTAAGAAAGTACAGTACTGTGAAGACGTGGTTGCCACCGAGGCCCAGTGTATCCGGTATATCCAGGGGGGCTTCAGGGGGTTACAGGTACCCAACCAGAGCTTAAGAAGGCGAGAAGACGAGTCCACGTCAGGTTGGTTGTCTCGGCCCTGGGCGACGTTACCTGGAGGGCTCGTGGCGAACGAGAGACATGGTGACGAGCGGATGGTACCGCACGAAATAGAAAAGGGAACAAGAGCATGCGACCACGAGGCATTTTGAAGAAGGTGATATTAAAATCCTGTGCGTCCGCCGAGCAGCGACTTTTGGTGGAAAACACTACCTTACCTTTACGCTTGTCTGATGAGCACCGTCAAGCACCCGGAGCTTTTGCTCCTTGACCCGCACGGTAGGCAGGGGGCGGCAATGCAGCGCTTGCAAAACGTACTCTGTACTGTATGGACAAAGCAACCTCGAACAGGGGTCCACATTTCTTACATGAGAGCACGAGTTTCTTCATGAACCAACTCGAAGGTTACATATCCATGACTTGACTCGCTTCCCATTCACGTTTTTAGCAGAACTAGAATCGATATTGGAACTGACGCTGGCGCTGGTGCTGACACTTGAGATCGGCCGACCGACTGATCGGATCCGCTGATGCGCCCAGCCTGAAAGATCGGACGTGTCTCTCCGTTACACTCGCGCCATCGATTCGCAACTGGGGACATCCATTCTCAGACAGCACAAGGCTCCGGAAAAACCCAGCGGTTCGGGGCCTTGCAAGATTCACGCTCGGGCGTTCTGCACCTCGGAATCGGTACGGGAGCTTCGGACGGCACAGTGGGCTAGCGGACTTGTTTTGCGTATACAACATGTCACATAGCAAGTCTTGCACAGCTATGTGATAAAACAGTTACAGCGCAGACTGAACAGTACCATTCTGAGACTCTGGAATTTGATTTGGGGTTGGCCCGAGCTAAGGATCCCGACGCTACCACCGTCAGGGTCCTTGTTGTGGCCCGCGATCTCGGGACCCACGATCGTCAATCGAGTATTATTGTGGTAGATCGAACGGCGTCACGTCACGACATAGACTCTACTGGCCGGGCTAATCAAGCGTCAGTGCGGCCAAAATACCCTCTCTTCAAACCCACCTCAAACTAGCTGAAAACACTCAAATGCTGCACAGTATTCGGTTCGTGGGACGAACATGTGTCGCTTCAATTTAGCTGCGCCACAGTCCAGGGTCATGTGTATGGATGGATCAGAACAGGGATTAAGTTCCCGAATATGTAAAGCTGCCTCTGATTGCATCTCTCGAAAAAACCATGTGTGTCTTTTGGGGATTTTCCCTGCACCCTGTTGAAATGCAGAACTAGTGGCATCTCCGGTCAGCTTGTCAGCCACGTACCGGAACCCCGGCCGCTGGGTCTAGACCACCAAGATAACATGGCCATGCAGCTCGTTCCCCGATCATGAAGGTCTGCAGAATGCAACTATTTGGTCTCCAGATCGGAAGGAAACCATAGGACATCCAAGACAGCCTCGGTCGACGCAATGAGACGGACTCGGTGTTACCGTACGTTACACATTTCTTTTATCACCTGGTTGGGTTCGGCAGTGGTGAACGGATGTTGGTGGGCCACGTTGTGGCGTAGCTGCTGTCGACATCCCATTAGCTGAGTTTTCGAAGTCAATTGGGCCAGAGTCTGGAAGAAATTGCAAGATGATAGAGCTGCATATTGAAGATCTTGCTCTTTTGGGGCCACCACTACCAAGTTCGACAAGCGCAGAGCTACGGTATCTTCAGCCACCAACAGGGGTAACTCGAGTGAGTTGAACCGAATTGAAGGACGGATGTTGGTGGCAAGCGCTTTCGCGGCTCGTTGCTCAAGACTTGATGCATCAGTTGCTAGGGCATTGGCTTCTTTTGCTTTTATGTTCACGGCACGGATACAAGACGGAATTGGGCGTCACGTAAGGGACCCCTGTTTACCAATTGGGGGGTGAAACATCAGCGGCCGTTAAATTTTTGCCCCAGATACTTTCAGGTTTGGGGTTGGGCTTGGAATTTTTTTGCACAAGCCTCTGGAGACTGACAGACAGCTAGCCTAGACCTAGGCACCTAGAAGCAAGGGAACGGAGGCTAAGCGGTGAGTGATCTACGACAAACCGGAAGGATTTCTCATCACACCAATGGCCAAATTCTATGTACATCGCTTCAATGAGGCTGATCCAAGGCTCAAGTCGCCTCAGCGGCCAGGTCAAGGCAAGTCAAGTCAAGTTCAGTCGGAGAGGGTCTTCCGGGGTGGATCGTGACATTGAGGATGAGGAAATCGTTGCACTGCAAAATGATGTATATCAGCTGTGTGATGAGATAAGATGCGATACGATATGCGATTTCCACACTGCATTGCGGAAATACGAGCAATTTCACAGGGGCCTCTTTGCTTACTCCAAGCGGAGAGTTTACTCCTGCGAGTCCAGTGTCCAATCAGGCATCGACAAGGGAAAAAAACAGCCCGGAGCCATCTCCGGGTATTGCAACGCATTGCTGCAGCCATACTTGGCTTTGCAGGGGAAAACAGCCACCTATACGTACTTCCCAGTTGCATGGGATCTTACAGAAGAGTTGAAATTCATACTGTGCTGTGCTTCTGGTATGCACTAAGTGAGGGGAAAATGGACTGTGATGGTGTCGAGATGCCTCATTGACGTCATATCGCCAACTGTCGCTTGCTAGAAGATTCTACGAAGAACACGATTTTTCTGATCGACTGGAATGCAACATTCTATAACTTTCGCCGAGGACAGTTGAGATTGGGCTTGAATACTGTTGCCACAATGGCTACTAGTTGTGTACGCACGATAGCATTTGACAACCAGCGAATACGAATAGCCACGGGGCTTACAAGTCTCAGTTCTCTTACCTAAAGTTGGGCAGATATCTCCAATATCTGTCGTGCCACCTGAGGGCCTCCATCGGCTGGCTATGCCATTCTGAGCATAGAGTCAACCAGCTAGCTATTCTACATCATACATGCATGCATAACCGTTTCTTCAATAAAGCACGGGCGTTGGACGCGCCGCAAGGGCAATCCTTGCGCTTCCTTGTTGAGATGCCAAGCCACAAGAATCCATTCAGAACTGCGACGAGACGACCTGAACCCCCACGTTAATCTGTACACGCTGACATCTGCGTTAGGATTCGAAGCTTCTAGTTTCTTCGCTTCCAACAGGGAATATAGCCGTCCGAGGACTAGGTGACTTTGATGGCTTGCAAGGAATTCATCACGAAAGGTGTTGGTAGGGGTAGCGGGACCTTTCTCAAACAACGGTGTAACTTACCAACAGGCTCCATTAGTCGGCGCATCTCACGCAGTGGGACTTACACGTTGTGAGTTAGAGAGACAGCTAGTTCGGCGGGAATTGAGGTATGTATAGCGGTAAAGGCTGAATACTAAGGGGGTTCTCGCGGCTGACGCAGATAAGTTTGCGCGTCATGTTGGCGTATTTTCATCACGAGAGAAAGTGAGCCATTCAGAGAGAAGATGAGACACTTAAATGATATCACTGAAAGGGGCAAATATGCCATTACGAGCTATCAGGACCTGCGGGTAAGTGAAGAAGCTCTTGGATTGTGTTATTGTAAGTCACGAGCAACTACGTTTGAAAACTGCTGACCACATGGAGACAGGAACTGCATGAAACTACTGGTGTCAACTTGATTATTCACCGCTAATTTCTCCGAAAGGGGATCCTTAGTGTGACTCCTGACCTGTAATTGGATTTGTAAACTGTTCCTTGAGCTTCATCACATCGAGCCGCTGCAAAAGCTCCGCCCCTGACTCTGACTGTTGATCACCTGCTGTGTCGTGTCAACGCACCGACAGATCACCTCCTTTACTCTATTCACATCAGGGTATATCTTGTGCCCACGGGATGGAACTGCTAAGCTATCTTCTGCCTACGGAAGGTTACGTCGACTCGTGGAGCTGGGTGACTCACGGCGATGCTGAATATGAAGTTGAGGGAATGTTCTCCGAAGAGTTCTGGTTGTGAATCTTCCTTTGGAATTTTGAAATTCGTCAACGCGAAATTTTGAGCTGAGAACCGAGAAGAATATGGATATTTGGCGAGCAACCAAGGTTTGATACTCGAGTTTTCTTTATGCTTGAAACTGTTCTCCTGAATACTTACTTGGCGATCCATTTGCCATGATCTATATAATCTTACGCATGTTTCAAGCCTTTTTCTCATCCCCTGACCAAGTTGACAGGGAGACATATCAGTCAAAACTCCCCGCATACCAAGGGATCGAAAAGTTAGAAACGTCTACCCAGGATACAAGTTTCGTTTCTCTGAGCAGTAAGGACATAGCCCCCAGCTCCTGATTCAGTGGACGGGAGAAACCCTTCACCTCTGGTCGCCTTCCTCGACATAATACATTTAGCCTCATAGATACCACCATGGAATTAAAGATATAGTACGACAAGAAATGCCGTACATTTGTACGGGAGGCCTTGTGGCCCCAGAGCTCCTCCGAGGGTTTGTTAGATCGCATTTTGAGCCGATAATGAGTAGGCCAGAAAATGTCGATCTGACATGATGGCC
Organism: Fusarium bulbicola; assembly: GCA_013758895.1. Taxonomy (NCBI): domain Eukaryota; kingdom Fungi; phylum Ascomycota; class Sordariomycetes; order Hypocreales; family Nectriaceae; genus Fusarium; species Fusarium bulbicola. Next base: position 6,825 of record JAAOAI010000508.1, read on the forward strand.
TTGTATAAATGGCCATGGTAATCTGGTGCAAGATTTGCCAATGATCTCTATAGACAGAGTTTGACATCTTTTTTGTTGCTGCGCCTTCATTGACGAAACTGCATCGATGTCCTTGGTATTTGTGGCTCAAGTGCTGATAAATGTAGACACATATCGCTGAAGCAAGCATGAAGACGAATAGACTTTCGATAAGGCAATTTGATAGAATATATGTAATTTGAGCGTTTGCTTCGAAATTTCATCAAACTTCGTGACCTCTTGCGGCCATGAACTTTCAGGCTTGAGTTGTTTTTCTGTCTTACCTATTCATAATGTTGCAAGCGAAGGTGCTTCTCCATGACAAGCTTGGACTCCCTTTAAGCTGCCCAGAAGCCGCAATCTCGTGAACAGAGGGACTGATATTGACATAATGACCAAGTGATCAGTCAGCTAGTGATCAGGAAGAACTCTCAGGTTCATGGCTTATGGGGCTACATAGATTGATGAAAACCAAGGAAATACGCTCCTGGTTGGCTTGGTCAGCTTGCCAACCTTCAGTCGTTAGCCTTGATTTCTCGGACGAGACTGTCAAGATAGGCAAAGGCTACAAGTACTTGAATCAAATTCTAGAGTTCGAAACCATTTAGCGGAAAATCGGAAAAGGAGTGAGGGAGGAAGGAAATGGAAAATGAGAAGGAGAAACAATTAAGTAGAACCTCTCCTGGTCGAAGTTCTAATAAGGGGAGCAAACCATGTCTTCAGGAGTGACGATGATGGAAAATACAATATCGCTGATGTAATTATTGAGTTTGCCAACAAGTCGACCTACTGAGGCGTGTGTAATATTTCAGCAACATGTATCAATATGACATCCATGAGAACTCTTTCTTCAAGTCTCCATTCTGAAGCTCTGCTCTGTAACTAAGAGTCTAACGCCTCAGATTAACCTCTATAGGACATCACCATGAGAAAGTCGAGTCTTCCATGGCTGTGAAATCCTTGGCTTATCGCAGATGAGGTTGCCGTGTGTCCCTTGAGAGAAGACGTTGTCTCGGAATGAATAGGGAGCCTGTTTTGAGTTCATAACAAGCTTATGATTAGATTGCTAAAACGCGGGTTGTGATGTGATCAACGTGAAGTCATGAACTAGTCAGATGAATGTCACTCGAGAACTTTTTACTTAGTATATCTACCTAAGTAGCACGAGGTAACCGTCATTTGAGTGTTATCCTAATTATAAACTTTGTCTCAAAATGCCACGAACACGTATGAGCAAGTCAGTGTTGAGGGTGATGGCGGCAGATGTGAAGTCGGAGCGTCAGTACTGTTGGCAATTGAAGGTACGATAAGGAAGTGCCTGCTGTGGTGACGGTGTCTATAGGCTTTAGGCACTGTCTATATTGCACTGCCCTAGATTGCCCTTCGGCAAATTGTGAGGCTTTGGGGGAAGGGTAGGTTCAAAGCCTTGATTGAAGCCTTTCGCAGCTCGCTTGTAGGACTGACTGAACCAGGTAGTTGAAGCGGTAGGTAACATGACATGTCCTGGTGCAGCCAATCTTTCTAAGTGTCACGGTGTTGAGACACGCTTAAGGATGATATGGTCGGCCTTGAAGCGAAGTAGTTGTTTGACGAGAAAAAGAACGGACCTTTGTATCCGTAACTAAAGAAAGTGAAATGATGGGCACAGGTCAGAATGTTTGAACAAAACAAGTGCTGTCAATTTATGGAAGCAAGTACACCAACAGTCTCAACAATGACTAGCTATTGTACATCGTATATAGATACAGGTACAGATACAGGTACAAATACAAATACAAACATAGGAAACGAATTCGGGCCGTGACTTCTTAGAGAGTCCGACTGTAAACAGACATAGGAAAGAGATTAGGTGTCGAAACCCTATGCGTCTTAGCTTTATAGGATCTGACTGTCGATACATCTTGCACCATCGTTCCAGGACGACGATGGACCTGTTGCCAGGAACTTTGGAGTTCCAACCGAAGGGGCGATAGGGAACTTCCAGATCTGACCACTGGTGTTCTCTGAACCGTAAAGGTTTCCGTCTTGCGAGGCATATGCGGCTCCCCATACGTTCTGACCAGCAATCATACCAAAGCCCTGGATTGTTGTCCATGTGTATGTCGTACGGCTGAACTTGCATAGCGTGGATGTCTTGCCCTGGTCGTCGTACATGATAGAGTACATGAAGTCGCCTCCTCCAGGGACGAACGCCCAGTCGGCAGAGTTGAGAGGGTTCTTGGCGGTGCCGCTCATGAGAATCTTGCCGTAAGTGGACGAGCCAGGCATGAGATCGATACACCACCAGCCTTCACCCTGGTTCGAGATCCAGAAGCGACCTTGGTTATCGATATCACCCATCTGGACGAGACGATCATTGGTACGAGTGCCAAGCAGTGTCCAACCGCCGTCACCACCAATACGGATAACTTGAGAACCCGTGTCGTCCATATGCATACCGTAGATGTAGTTGTCGAAACGGTTGTAACCGATGGCGTTGATCCAACCACCAGGACCGACATCACTCTTGATAAGTGTTGTCTTACCAGATGTGATCTCGACACGGTAGAGAGCCGTCTTCTGCATGAGGTAACCGTAGACATCACAATTGAAGGAGACGGTGGCTGCCGGCGCAGTAGTTGTAGTGCTGCTGGTGGTGAGCGGCCTGGAAGATGTAGTAGATGTAGTAGATCGGGGAGCTGGGGTTGCGATGACCACGGTGGCAGGGTCGCCAGGCTCACCCGGAGCATAAGTGGAGGTAACAGGGGTAGAGATTGTAGTGCCACCGTTTGTAGTGATTGTGACTGTGCGACTCGGTGGCATCTCGACGATGACGGTACCGGGATCGCCAGGTTGGCCAGGTGGTGAGTATGTAGTGTATCGAGCAGTGAGCGTTGTCGGGCCAGCTGTAGTGACCGTGACGTTGTAAGGAGGGGGGTATTGCACGATGACAGTATCAGGATCGCCCTGAGTTTGTGCAGGCGCAAAGACAGTAGCAGGTCGGGTAATAGTGCTGGCTGTTTGTGTCGTCGTGACAGTGTATTTGGGAGGTACCTGCACGATGAAGGTACCTGGGTCGCCTTGAGTAGCTGGCGGTGCGTAGGTCGTTGTAAGCCGGGAAATAGTTGAGACAGTGGTTGTGGTAGTGACGTTATAGGCGGGAGGCATCTGTATAATGACAGTACCAGGATCTCCTTGGGTGGCCGGCGGTGAGTAGGCTGTTGCGACACGTGAAATGGTTGAGACGGTCTGTGTCGTGGTGACATTGTAAGATGGAGGTACTCTCACGATGAAAGTTCCCGGATCACCTTGAGTAGCCGGGGGTGCGTATGTGGTTGTGAGTCGGGAAATAGTTGAGACTGTAGTCGTGGACGTGACGTTATACTCAGGAGGTACCCGGACCCAGACGGTTCCGGGGTCACCTTGCGTAGCGGGGGCTGAGTATGCAGTTGTAAGTCGGGATATGGTTGAAACAGTCTGCGTTGACGTGACGTTGTATGAAGGGGGCATTTGCACAACAATGGTGCCTGGATCTCCTTGCGTAGCTGGAGGGTTATACGCAGTAGCCACGCGAGAGATAGTTGATACTGTTTGTGTTGTCGTGACATTGTACTGCGGTGGCATCTGCACCACAACTGTACCTGGATCTCCCTGAGTAGCCGGGGCCACATATCGGGTTGCAGGTCGAGATATCGTGGGAACAGTCTCAGTAGTAGTAACATTACGATCAGGGGGAACCTGCACAATAAAAGTTCCGGGATCACCCTGTGTAGCTGGAGGAGCATATGTTGTAGACATACGAGTGATCGTGGGGACCGTCTGAGTGGTTGTCACATTATATGCAGGCGGCAGCCTTACCCATATGGTTCCTGGATCACCTTGTGTACCAGGCGCAGAATAGGTTGTATAAGCTCTCGAAATCGTACTGACAGTTGATGTGACAGTGACGTTGTATTCCGGCGGTACGTCCACGTAGATAGTTCCAGGATCTCCTTGTGTGGCAGCAGGACCATATGTTGTCCTAACACGACTGATGGTGGTGATTGTGTGGGTAACTGTCACGTTGTAGTCCATTGGGACCTGGACCAGAACGGTATTAGGGCCGCCTTGAGTGGCAGCTGGGTAATAAGACGTTCTGACCCGGCTGATCGTGCTGACTGTTTGGGTGCTAGTGACATTGTAGTCGACAGGCACCTGCACAAGGACTGTATTAGGATCACCCTGAACGGAGGCAGGGTTGTAAGTTGTTCTAGCGCGGCTGATTGTGCTGACAGTTTCAGTGGTTGTTACGTTATAGTCAACTGGGACCTGAACCAAAATTGTTCCAGGGTCGCCTTGAGTTGCACCAGGGTTATAGGTGGTCCTAACCCGCGTGATCGCACTGTTGGTTTCAGTGGTGGTGACGTTGTGGTCGACAGGGACCTCAACAAGTACGGTATTGGGATCACCCTGGGTACCGGCCGGCATATAGGTGGTCCTGATGCGACTAATTGCACTGTTGGTCTGGGTTGTCGTCACATTGGAATCCGGTGGGACTTCAATGAGAACCGTGTTCGGATCGCCCTGAGTGGCAGCAGGCATATATGTGGTCCTAACCCGAGTGATTGCACTGTTGGTTTCAGTCGTTGTCAGAGTGTAATCAGGAGGAACCTGAATGAGAACCGTGTTAGGATCTCCTTGGGTGCCGGCAGGATAGTATGATGTTCTGACCCTATTGATTGAACTGACAGTCTCGGTTGATGTGACGTTATAATCAGGAGGGATTTCGATAAGAACCGTGTTGGGGTCACCCTGCGTCGCGGCAGTCATATAAGTAGTCCGGACACGGCTGATACCACTGTTGGTTTCAGTAGTCGTGACAGTATGATCGGGAGGAACTTGGACAAGGACGGTATTGGGGTCACCCTGAGTGCCGGCAGGCATATAAGTCGTCCTGACCCTGTTGATCGAACTGACGGTCTCCGTGGATGTGACATTGTAGTCCGGAGGGACCTCGATAAGAACCGTGTTGGCATCACCCTGCGTCGCTGCAGTCATGTAAGTAGTCCGGACACGAGTAATTGAACTGACAGTCTCGGTTGTTGTGATAGTGTAGTCAGGGGGAATCTCAACAAGGACGGTATTTGGGTCGCCTTGCGTACCAGCAGCCATGTAGGTAGTCCTAACCCTGTTGATCGCACTATTTAACTCAGTGGTAGTGATGTTGTAGTCAGCTGGAACCTCGACTAGAATAGTGCCTGGGTCGCCTTCGGTTGCGGCTGGATTAAAGGTTGTGCGGACACGACTGATAGTGCTGACAGTCTCAGTTGTAGTGACGTTATACTCCGGTGGCAGATCGACATAAACGGTCCCAGGATCACCCACAGCTGCAGGGCTTGCAAAGCGTGTGGCAGGGCGGCTGATGGTAGGGACTGTTGATGAGACCGTGATATTGGAATCAGGGGGGAGCTCAACAATGATAGTGCCAGGATCGCCCTGAGTTCCAGCTGGAGCAAACGTGGTTGAAGGCCTTGTGATGGTCTCGATAGTCGTGGTGATAGTGACGTTGTATTCCGGCGGGAGGTCAACATACAATGTACCGGGATCTCCAACTGTACCTGGACGAGAGTAATGTGTGGTGGGTCTTGAGATCGTAGAGATAGTTCGAGTTGATGTAACATTAGAGTCAGGCGGAAGCTCGACGATTATGGTGCCCGGGTCGCCTTGGGTACCTGCTGGGGCAAATGTAGTTGAAGGTCTTGTAATTGTGTCAACCGTAGTTGTGATAGTAACATTGTATTCCGGCGGCAAGTCAACAAAGATAGTGCCAGGATCGCCGATAGTGTCAGGCTTCGAGTATCTAGTGACCGGTCTGCTGATGGTCTCAACGGTTTGAGTCGTCGTGAAGTTATACTCGGGCGG
>JAAOAI010000509.1:0-42063 GCA_013758895.1 Fusarium bulbicola
GAGAACATGTGCTTACACATAGTATTCCTGTGAAAGCACAATGTCTTCTGAGAATCCACCTAACCATCAAGGAACGGTCATGAGAGTTGAAGAACGTACTGTCATAACTTGGACTCGAACTTTACGCAGTAAGTGAATAGAAAACGGCCGTATACAGTTCGCTAAAACTTGCGATTAGGACAAAGAAGTCCAAAAGACTATCACACTGGCAATCTTCAATACCCGAGCTTGGCTTAAAAAACCCCCGGTGATGAGGCTCTCTGCAAACCAGATTTTAGCTCTCAACAAGATGATGAGCTGAGTCTTTACTTGAAACAGTTGCAATCGTTGCTCAAAGATAAGAAGTCGACCTAAGAAGAATGGAGGATATGGAAAGAATTGGTTGGGAGACAGTGATACAGAAAAGTTTTGTTTTGTTTCGTTGTCTCAAAGCTTGAATAACTTCCTGATAAAAGAAAAGAAAATTATATAAACTCGGACCCGGCTTCTGGACGCTTCTTAAGCTATTGATACGTCAGGCTAAGTCTGAAGCTTGCAATGTAGTAGGGAGACATCGACATTTCCTTGGCAGAGGTTGCAAGTGCGGCTCTGCAATGGGTACCTGCGCTGAAGGCGGGGGGATTCCTTCCCCGCACCCCACGATTATCGATTGCGCGCTAAAAGTCACGACTTTACAATTACAGATGTTCTCAATCAGCCACGTTCCCTGGTTTCCTTGCATACACCAAGTATCTGGGTACCTGTTAGTCTACGCCTATCGTTTGTCGCGGGAGGGGTCGATCATACGTATCCCAATAACCATGAATCTTGGTATTAAGGAGGTCCCTTCTGACCTCGGCCAGAAGAACATGCACTTCATCCCCAGTCAAGCCAAGTTTCGTCAGCAATCCCATTGAGATTCCTTCGAGCCCACTGCGGAGCATATGGCTACTCCAGGTTCCTAGCGCTTTGTACCGTGGGTCCTTCGGCCATCGGTTCATAGGAATCTTCTTCTTGATCTCCCTTATGTCAATGAAGCCTGCGTCTGCAAGCATAGGCTTGAATTTGGAAGCAACGGTAATGGAGCGACCAATCTTATCAGCGGCATTAACCATAAACTCGGTCCACATAAGGATGTCGGTGTTGTGAATCGTGTCGTCGTCGCTCGCGAGCGGGTATACATTATCCTGAACCTCAATGTATCCCCCAGGCTCAAGACTCCTATATGTAAAGTTGTATTAACATATACATTGATATCTTGGCGGAAACTCACTCGAAAGCCTTAGAAAAAATATCCGGCCAGCTTTTGAAGCTTGCGATCATACTGCGGATAAATATGAAATCAAACTGATGCTTAAACGTCCAGTCATCCTCTAAGTCGTCTATTTCGAACCTGCAATTAGGAGGAACCCTAGATTCATGGCGTTCAGTGATGAGACTATCAGTGTTCCATAGTAAAGCATACATGCTAGGTTGAATTGGACTAAGATCCACACCAAGGACCTCTGCCTCTGGATGCTCATCCGCTGAGCCATGATGAGTAGTTCGCTCGCACCGCCTTGGGAAGTTTTATACATACCGACGTCCATGGCCCAGATACCAGTCCCTGTGCCCACATCGAGAATCCTCTTCCAATTTCTTCGAGGAGTCTGATAGAGCTTACTGTCATTCACCAGCATCCAGATATGGTTAGTTATGTCGATTTGGAGTTAGCAGAGTGGCTTCGACAGAAACGAACTGAGAACTCACCTAACCTCTCTTGTTCATCCTGTTCATATTAGTGGAAAGAGTCAACTACTCCAATCGCTGTACCCACGTCGTCGTTCGGAAGCAAATATTCTATCCAAACACCGTGAGCAAGCTAACCTCGAGGAGTGAGACGACAACTTACCCCCGCTTCCATAGGTGGCATACGTTCTACCATTCTCTACTCGATATTGGAATATACTGGAAGATATCGATTGGGTCGAGGAAGCGTCATCTATGGCCTGTAACGAGTTTAGTCTGGTTAAGAAGGTATAGACAGTGGCATACCTCATCCACACCCGAATCCTCAGCCGTTTGGTCCTCGGGCTCCAAAATATTCGTCACTGCAGGATTATCTGGCTCAGCCATTTCAAAATGAAAATACAGAAGACATGTGCCGAGAATTCGAGGTGGTGCAGGTGATATGTGCCCCTTTTCTATCTTACAATATTCAGGCATGTCACTTAAGGCGTTTGGCATGGCGTACATGCCCCTTGTATGTTATCATGCTCATGCCTCAGCTATTGGAAAGGCTTCGGTAGGTCCAGCATTTCCCGCCACAACTGGTTACGGCTGAATGATGGACCGCGTCATCTGATTTCCATATATGCGGAATGAGGCTCCTACCGTTGTCTCTGAGTGCGGTCGGCTTACAATGAGCAGCTTACATGCATACTACCCACCATGTAAACCTGGTCCCACTCCACTTCGCGGAAGTGAGCCGTGTTAGATCCCTGCTCATACCCCACCAAGAATCCTGTTAAGTGACAGGATTCAATCCCCCTGAATCTTGCCAGTTGACAGGATTTAACCCCCCTTAATCCTGTGACTGGACAGGATTTGGCCCCCTTGAATCCCGTCAAATGGTGAGATTCAACCCCCCTGAAACCTGTCGAGGAACGAGATCTGCCTTCCAGTCGGACTCGAGCTCACTCTTTCACTTTTCGTACTCATCATGGCCACCCAAGCCCAATCCTCTAGTAGCTGTTCTGCTGTTCTCACAGTCGCTGTTGAAGGCACTCAGCTTGATATCAGAGCAGCCTCGAGAGAACAGCCCGATGCTCTCCGCACGGCACTGATCACGGCACTGGGCTTGGTAAAGCTCTCTCCTTCAGACTTGACTCTCATTCAACTTCAGGAGAGATTTCGCGCCTCTCTCGAAGGCGCGCGATCAAAAACACCAGATCGCCTGTCCGCAGTCGTCTATTCATGCAAACGAGGTACCATTCAAGAGACATTATGGGAGGCCCAGGTCTGGCGCTATGGCGGGACGCAGCTTGTCGATGCTGTTCACAGTGCCATCGGTAGGGTCTCTCTGGATGGCAAGCGATCCTCCGACACCATGGCGCTTCATCTATTAGAAGTCGGGGGACAACCTGCTGCAACCGCTTTCCACCTCATGAACTGCCCTGCGAACCTGGAAGAGTTTGGGAAGGTGAAGGACAAGTTCTTTGCCTACGGCGGCACATTCGCGCTGGCAGCATGTGCCGTTGCGATATCTGACAATGCCCAAGTCATGGCCTTACTTGAGAGGTTGCCGCCAAACCACAAGAGGGAATTGGTCGCGCATCTGTTCTGCGTGAGGCCACACAGTGATTTCCTCTGCATCGTCCAGGTCGTCTTCACATCAAAGGAACGCCCACAAACGAAGAGATGCCGTATCGGACCTGCCCCCCGCAAACCTAGGAATCGAGACGGAGAACAAGCCGCCACCACGATAGAGGAGGACGAGCAGCCGTGCAAGAGACGAGCAAGGAGGCCCTTGACGCAGCACGCCACTGACATGGCTTGCCAGCATGTGCTACCCCAAACTTCACCCACGGCTAGGCTTGAGAATCCCAACGAACTGGCAACCGTTGGTGACTCTTCGCCCTCAAACTTGCATGGAGTCGGAGGAACGGGCAGTTTTCAGACCTTTAGCAAGAGGGTTGATCCAGCAGGTTCTTGTTCTGGTGATGGTAAGACCCTTTTTGGTGTCCCAACCTCTACCCCCGCGGCAGGCTTTCAAGGGTTAGGAAGCATTCGAGCTGATTTTGACACGACAGACATGCTTCTAGATAGCAACAGCTATCCCTTCGAATATTACGGTATTGAACTGGACTCGATCGACTTCTCTACACCTTCTTTGTGAATATTGCTAAGAAAAACACCACTTCTTCAGCGCCGACCTCAATGCGGGCAGGCCCATCGATCTCCTGTTTGCCTCCCGGTCTGGTCAAGATGCCGTTGAAGTAGAAGGCGGATGGTCCTCGTTGAGAGATGAGTATAATGTTGCCGGGGAACGTTTCGCGTGGCGTGGGCTCGAGGGTACCGACGAATGGGCCGCGACACCGGAAGACAAAGGCTACCTTTCCAGTCGTCTATCAGAGCGACTCATCAGCAATATGAACGATCGCGCACTCGATATTCAATTTCAGAGCTCACCTCGATTCTGCTGGCCTTTATCAAGCCAATGATCCTCTCCCTTCGACCTGGGTGTTTGCACTGCTCTACGGTGCTGCCTTGATAAGATGCCCAATCGTTGTCGCCCAGCCCAACAAGCCAGCCTGCGAGGTTGCCTGCTTGCTCCAGAGGGTCGTCGCTATAGATACCGGCACTCATGGGGTCTAGAGCGTCAGCTTGCTCGTGGGTTAGCGCTCTCTATTTGGCATGTGCTACCTACACTTGAATGATGACTGGAGGTCGAAATTCTATGCCTTTTTACCACGCTGAACCCCCCCGCACATTTCACCGACATCCAACCTTCAATCACTTATGGTGGGCACTAGAACCGGAGATTACCCGGTGGCTTTTTATTAGGGTGGGGGGACAGACTAGGGAGGGACTGTATAACCGTGGCATTGCCAGATTGGGGTTTTGAGGGGCTTCAACGGTGAAGTGGAACGAAGTCGCTACCACGCCAGCACATTCAATTTCACGAGTTCCAAGAGTAATAAATTTATAATATGTGGCTAGGCTTATGGGGAAGTAGGCGCTGATAAATACCATTGTTTCATGCTACTGCGTGTTTCGGCCCAGTCAACCAGAGAGATAGCATCGTATTCCATCTTGAACGCATAGATAATTGTCTCGAGAAAATTGTCTCGGCTAATGGGACGACGAGCTATCGGTGCGATTTCAGTATTTCATAGAGATCGCCGTCTTAGTTATGCTATGCTTTGGCGGATCGAGGAAGGAGTGCGGTGGTAAGGAGATGGAGTCAAGATGGAAGACGTGGCACGATGATTCCGGTCGCGGCGCGTCTTTGCTTGTGGGGGTGCGGATTGTCACGTTGCTAAGGCTGGGGCTGAGGCTAGTGGCGCATTAGAAAGGAAATCCCGGGCTAAACATCGGTAAAGAGAAAAGTAGCCTTCTCGATGCTGATGCCTAAGGCATTCAGGCGTCAAGTATTGTAGGAATGGATTTGAGGCCCCTTCATGCCTCAAACTTGACCGAATCAGGGTTTGGTCGGCCTCCCGCAGGGTACCTACTCACGCCTCGTAAATCGGGCTACTTCTACAAATCAATGAAATATAGCCCTTCATACCTGGTAGACGCTCTCCCCCAATTCCACCCTTCACCGACAAATCTTTGTGAAGGATCCTTCAAAGTACATCTTCGACTTCTTAAACCGCTGTCGCGGTCATCTGGGGCAATCTCGCTTGCTCCTTTGCAGGCCCTTTCTCGGACTGCTTTCATTTGAATCTCGTCTGCACTAAGATACACGATATTTACGGGGTGTCGTCCACAATTATTACGCACCATGACAGACGCAGCAAGAAAACCACACCTCCTCTCCATCTCCCTCAACCACCAGCCATATTTTGACCAACTCTATGAACCACTCCTCACCGAAATCCAGTCAAAGGGTGAATTTTTGCAAGCCAAGGACGCAGATTCGGCAGCACGTCTACTTTCAGAGCAGCCAAGCCCGACGGCAGTTCTTATAACCGACGAGTCACTCAGCGACAATCGAAACCACCACCTTTGGAGGGCAGTCCTTCGATATGTCCGCAAGGGCGGAAGGGCAGTGGTTATGGGCAATTTTTCGTCTTTTGTTAAGCCACTGAGTATTAAACCATTCTTCGCTCAAGCCGGCCTAAGCTGGGAGGTCGGCGCATACCGCAGAACGACAGTTGTGCTAAATCACGCCGCGGTGGAGAGTGGCTTGGCTGCAAAGCTGCTTCCACGATACAGTCAAAAGGCTCAATTTGTCAAAAACGTTGCGCTCGATGACGCCTGGTATATAACAGATGAAGAGTCGGTTATTGAGTCGTCTGTTTTCTTTCCAACGAACGCTAGGGCTCCTGGAGAGAGCCCAGTCACATTCGCTTCTGTGGGAGACGGCAAGCTTGGGTACATTGGTGATGTGAATGGAGAACGAGGTTCAAATGTTGCCGTCCTTGCAATGTGTGGACTCCTTTAGTGTATGCAGTTAAATTGATGGTGGGTGCTAACATACCCCCGGCCGTCTTTGACAACATTGCCATGGATATACCCTCCTCAGTGCTCTCGGACCTTGGGCCTGTTGACGCTATCGTATCGATAAGTGGTGACCATGTCATTCATGCAGGGGCCACTCGGAAAAGGCGAGGGACATGCCACACTGATAGAATGTGGCTGTATCGTTGGCTATGACGTTAGTACGTCGACGCTAACACAATACGGGCCTGAACACCCCACGAGCCCGTTCCTGGCTCCCAGCGGATGTCTTTTCTAACATTTTCGGTAAAGCGGGTTGTTCTGGTTGGCCAATATCTTGAATAAGCGCGACAAAGCTCGAATGTCCGCTTCGAACGCTTCCGCGCCTCGAGAGCCAGCTTACTTAGCAGTGAATTAGAGAGCTGTTACAGAGGAAGCCTTTAATGCTTTACCACAACGGGAGTTTTTCTTGTTCGGGCCATTGGGAACTGGAAAATGTACCGACAAGTGAATGATAGGCAAAGTCGGTCAATGGAGTCAACCAAGAGGGAGAAATTTTGGAAGAATGGTTGGGATGGTTGGCGAACGACAAGCGAGGAGGGTACAGGGATTTCGACCAAGAGCTTTCCCCTCCTATTTGTATGTTAGCAGAATCGCTCAAATCGGCGCAGGGGATGTATAAGCTGACCATTTTCAGCTTAAGCTCATAATTTCGGGACGAGAAGCCACTCTTGGTCAGATATCGAGGTTTAGGCCTTGCTTGTCAGTGTCTGGCACGAAGTGGCGTTTGGTGGGCCTCCCGCATCATCATGGGCTTTAAAAATTGCAGCATGGAGGCAGGAATACACTCATCTTCTGATGCACTCGTCTTCCTATCTGCTTCATACTCTCTCCTTCTCTGGCTGTGGATCTACTATTGTATCATGCCTCGTATTAATTCCTGGAGGTGGTCTATGTACCCTCAATTGCATACAAAGGTAGCGCCCCTACCTTCCAAGGACAACCTCCGCTTCCGATTTCACAATGTCGACGATGACAGCACATGCATCAAATCATATGACACAAATGTGATGGGCAGGTTCGTTTGTAATAACCGCAACTGTGCAACCAATGGCTGGTCGAGCAAGAAGATTGCTATTACGATTCGAATGTACGACAACAAGCGATACAATGCCAGAGTCTACAACCAGCATTGCAAAGCATGTAATAGCACCAGTCGACCCTTTCTAGATGAGAAGTCATACGCGGATCGGGTAGCATATCGCATCAAGAAATGGAGTGGACCCGCCTCATTACTCGGGAGAGTTTACTGGAGAACATGAGAGGGACCTATGCAAGGGATGCAAGGCTAGTCATTGCGATCTAGGATAGCTGAGAGCCTAGAATCAATGTCTCGTGAGCTTTTGCAGAGGGACAAGCACATTGCAGGAATTTATTAAAGACATTGAGCTCGTTGTTGAGGAACTTTTATGGACATGGCATAATGGCAGGCTTAGGAGCCTAATTGCGTGGGATGCGCGGTAGCTCATTGTATTGTAGGTCAGCTTTGAAGATAGCGTATGATGTCACGACAGAGAAGTTGAGACAGTACGTCGATTCATACACACAATAGCTACTCATCTAGCACGCCTGGTATCATATTACATTCACTACAAAAATACGATTTGGCATGTCGGACACGCTCATTTGAAGTCAAGCCTCAAGCCTTCTCTGCCAGACTCGCCTAAAAAGATTGTACTTGACCGACAAAGCATCATTATCATGCTTCCTCAGCATCGTCATTTTCTTTATCTTGTATTTGCTTTGTCAGTATAAGTTTAACCCGTCTCCCGTCTCTAAAAGCGTTCGGCCGAAATGCTGGTACACCGTCGTTGCTTTGCTGATCTAAGTTGACTTATTCCTGTCCAAGTATGGTGGCGGAAGCTGGCTTTTCGGGTGAACATGAGCGTTTTTGGGGGCGTTCAAAATCTAACGACAGTTCATCTTCAGACGTTTCCTCGTATCGTAAAGCAAAAGGAACGTTGGTTTTATCGTAGCTCTTGGTGTCATCTGTATCACCCTGCGGCATCCGCCTTGCCACAGTATTTGGTATGCCCGTGGCTTCAATGTCCGCCACCTTCCCGTTAGCTTCTGCAATCGCCTCGTCTCGTTGTTTCTTCGCCCAGTCCCTGCCGTTCCGATATGCAGTAGCTCCCTGTCGAAACGTTTCAAGGTCACTTGTCAGAGACCAGCCTTTAATCTGCGTCATGGCGTAACCAGGAGGCGCCTCCGGCGTCGATGGTTCAAGCACATGACCGGTGTATGCTTTCATATGGCCTCCCGGCTCTCCTTTGTCGCATGATCATCAGCACGCTTGAACCTTTTAAAATCGTCTTTCGAAAACCGGCTCGGAGATAGCGATGCTCGTGGTCGTTCTAGCGCTTGTCGAATCTCATCTATATTATCGGGTTCGGAGGGTTCGTGACCATAGCCGGGGGGCAAGATATTATGATCGATCAAATGTTGTTGTTTGACACGAGTTCGATCTGCTGGAGATGATTGTCGGAGGAACTCCTGCGCAGAGGGAGTGTGAATTGTTGATCGCGCGGCAAGAGCACGTCTCGTACAAGGAAGTGGCTGTAAATTGCTAGTGGACGAGTGCGAGGCAGATATGGGAGTAGTTCGGCGATTGAGCTCTCGTAGAGCGTTTTTGGTTAACGCAAGTCGAGAGATTATCCCAAAATTGCGGAGGAGGAATTGCGGGATGGTCAACCTTCACTCGTAAAGAGTTGGGTATCGTCGCCTGAGCTTTCGCTTGACCTCGGGCGCTTCTTTTTGCCGGTGCACTTTGTCGCAGGAATCTGAGAGTTAGGTAGCACAACCATCCTCGCCAGTTTGGGACGCTTGACGGGTAGCTGCAGAGTGCAAGGGTGAGAATTACTCTGAAGCTCACCTGGTTAGGGACATTGCAAATAAGCGCGGCCTTATCGATAAGTCACGAATGCAGGTACACTGTGGACCAATCGTTTCATGAGAGGCAGCACAGCTGAAACCACCTGCGCGTATCGCCAATTCGTCTCGTGTCAAAGGGCGCAGAGCACCATTCACCGAAAGCAAATTAAACTACAGCGTGAATGTGTGATCTCAAGCACGCGTGTTAAGAGATAGTTTTGGCAAGACGGAGGGAGCCCAAGTAACCAAAGTTCGCCATTTGGCAGTAGACCCACTCTAGCCTGAGGCCGATTACGTTAATATGAGGTCTCGTCTGGTGATTCAGTGCCCAGTACCTCCAATGCATTGGTCTTCACACAGTAGCCTTGCTTCTCTATGTAATGACTTTGATCACATATTTTAACCCGCCCAAGAAAACACAACATAATTCCGTCGTACATCTTGCAAAGGGAAATGAACGACCCCGCCAAGGGGGACAATGCAACCAACTGTTGGTTCTTCTTAAGACTAACCAACAGTTCTCGGTCCTCATATCCGAAATTGGAACCAGGAGTAATTCACGTTTTTTAAATGAGGTCGGAAAGACTTTTCTGCCAAGAATCTCACAACCTTCCAGCAAAAGACGCAGCATCACAATGGGGACAACAACGCAGCCAGTTGAACAATCCACCAGAGCTCATCAGGATCAGCTGATGGTCGACATGATATTGCGCCTGCGACACGCGCCAACTCCTCGTCCCCGACGCCTATTCCCTCGTCAATTCCGACCACGATCGACTCACCCTGCCCGTTCGCCTCGTACTGCTTCTTCTATCCGTCTTGCTCAATCTAGGCGTGCTCGTTCTTCAACCCTCCCCGCGAATCATTCCAGCGGTAGACCCTCGAAGGACGATTTATTCTGGCCCCCATCACAAGTTACCAATGCGCAACTCTCTGATCCTGCGACGCGCATCCTTATAAACACAAAAGAAGCGACACTTATATCATGTCTTGTTAATGGGGGGACAATGTACTACTTTGGAGCACCTTCTTCCCGCAAGAGCCGGATACGACGGTAAAACATCCAGCAAGAATCAGGGAGTTAGTTTTATCTCCAGACGGTTATATAGTATCGGATGTTACTAAGGGGTTATGGCAGAGATATTTCTTAGTTTTGTATCTGCGTTCCATGAAGAAACATGAGAATGTCTCTAGTGCTAGCACAAAGCAAGAAATTCATCTCGATTTATTATCGACACAGTATCCCAACGGGTTACTTCATAGCAGATCGAGGAGAGGCAGCCACAAGTGGGAAATCCTGGAGGACAGCACAACAAGTAGTGGAACACAATAGCATGGAAGCTTTCGCAACTGCTAAGCCTATTAGAGACTGGTTGTCCGACATTTGGCATAGGATATAGTTTGGTCGTAAGTCAAGTAGTAATACAGGGACAGACGCAGGAGGAGCAAAGCACCGAGGCGATGCGCTCAACGAACGTGATTGCCGCGCGCCTCGAGTCTGGCCAATACTTGACCGTGGGCGGCCTTACGCAGACAGATAGCCCCCATGCACGTCTCAATCCATTGTACTGTCTCAACGATGGAGGTTCGATCGTGGGTAAACGATTGGGTAGCCCAAGTCCAGTACATGGATTGATCGGCAGTCACCAACGGTGGGGGAACAGCCCTCTTGTGATCAAACTGTCCTGCGCCTAAATCTGGCGGCTATTATAGGACACTTGTTGACGTGGACGGGATACGCAGGTCTTCGATCTTTTCAGTCGTTTAGTCATTCGGCAGTAATTGGGCGGCACGGTATTCATGGACCTGGGACGGAACGCCTGAAGCCATGTCTGTGTTTTTGGGCGATCATCAGGTGTGCAAAGGTACTGTGTACAACAAAGAGAAGAGTAGCCTCTTCGATGAGGTGCCAAGTTTAGGCCTAAGGCAGAAAAATGGTCTAGTCCCGTTTCATCCGCTCCGACATAATTAATGCGTCTAGGTTGTCCAATCAATCGTCAAAAAAAAATTCTATAATTAGGTACACTCGAAATGACGCGGCCAATTTGATCACTTGCGCAATTGTCTTTTTCCGCTAACCTAAGAGCATGATACAAGAAACAGGAGAGCAAAGCCGGTTTCTAGATGTCTGATGAAGCCACCACAACAGAGGACAACGGCATTGGTCCAATAACCGCCGCAAGCTTGGGGGTATGATCTCCCCTAATAACAGCTAGCGAGTAGATGTAAGGTTTTTGGTATAACGCTATGACCCCAAGTCGCAGTGCCACCTTCCTTGTACCTGGCATCGAGAGATCCTTAAACGAGAAACAAAAAACGGCATTGACTTGCTCCCAGGAACATAGCTCATCAAACACGTAAGCAGCATTACTTTCTTCCTGGGAACAAGATGCACTAATTGTGTAAACAGTATCGATTTGTTCCCAGGAATGTTAAGCAACACTGAAAGTAGTTACTACTTGTTCCTGGGAGCTACACAATACTGAAAGTAGTTATTACTTGTTCCTGGGAGCTACGCAATGCTGAAAGCAGTTACTACTTGTTCCTGGGAGCCACCAAATATGTAAACAGCATCAATTCGTTTCCAAGAACAATATAAGGGTTGTCAAACAAGTAAACAGCAATGTCTTGGTCCTGGGAACAGCCCAAGGTCTTGTGAAACATGCAACAGCATCGAATTATTCCCAGGAACATAATGAGTCACTAAATACGTAAACAACATTAATTTGTGCCCAGGAACAAGACATTAATTAAGAAA
The DNA here is from genome assembly GCA_013758895.1 of Fusarium bulbicola. Classification (NCBI taxonomy): domain Eukaryota; kingdom Fungi; phylum Ascomycota; class Sordariomycetes; order Hypocreales; family Nectriaceae; genus Fusarium; species Fusarium bulbicola. The sequence continues at coordinate 11,816 of JAAOAI010000509.1, forward strand.
ACAGAATCAATTGCTCTGTTTCTTGGAACATAAGCCCACTAACAGAGAATACAGCTCTTGTTTATAGTAAAATATTAATGTTTTACTGGCATACTAACTACTACTACTAGGGCTAAGCGGCTACCCGGAGCGGACACGCTAAAATTAGTAAATCAACCACTAAATTTATCAGAGGCGCCTAATGGGTCAGCCGAAGACAGCGCAGCACGTACAATGGCTTTAGATGGTAAACGCGTCATCGACAATACTTCCAGACATTGACAGCGACAAATGTCGCCAGCTTTCTGTGACCCGCATATGACACATTCACCGCTTAGATTCCTAAGCATCATCGTATTGGGAATGCAAAGTTCCATCTAAGATGAAGCATGATATATGCGCTATTCTTTTTTAAGCTCTACCTCGGAGCCTCCCCGGGCTCTGATGATGGGTTCCCTACTACTATTACTGGCCCTTCTAGACTACTTTTCTGCCGCAGCTCCCGTTCCTTTACTGAACTTTGACTGTTCCTATGGCGTGCAACATCCTCAGCTGTCACGAGCACAGGTAACGGGAAGCTTTCATTCTGCCATACTTTGTTAGTCACAGTAAGCATATTGTGTCAGTAACACAAACTTTTTCCTCATCGGACAGCGGTAGCGCTTTGTCAGTAGACTTAAACTCATACTTTTCGCCCTTGCGGCGTATACAAATATATACTTCGGCGTCATAGATGTGGTGGATAATGAGGCCGTTATTCTTGAGTGTGCTCCATTTCTTCTTGAAGTTCTCATTACTCCGGTCTCTCTTTCTCACCTGCATGTTCTCAATGACTGCCATTGTTATTGCGACGAGAGAAAGTTGATAAAACAATCAGCTAGGGACAGGATTCATATAGCAATCCTTCTCTGGTCCATTTCCAGCAGCCGCAGGGGTGATAAATTTGCTTTCGAGTTTTGTGCATTTAGGAAGCTGTTTTTGGCTTCCCTGCGATGATGCTGGCCAGCGATTTGCTTCTTCTTTTAGGGTAGATAGATGCACGCCCCGCCAGAGGAGTGCATTTCGAAAACATGAGAAAATGAGATACCATAATCGGGTTCGTAGCTAGGTACACACCATCTGAGCGCCATAAATAGGTCATATTTGTAACAAGGACTGGTTTTGCTTCCTCGCTCTGCTTTGTGCACGGTATGGAAGCCATTTTTAGCATTTGTTGTCCCATGTTGTGCGTTTTGAAACAGAGCGCAGCAGCTGTAACGAATCTTGCCATTAGGGCCAGGGATATGCATAGGCTTTTGGTTCCCAACAAGGTTACGCAGACTACGGTATTCGACCTGGGAGGTACGAAAGGATGCACACAAACCGACATGGACAAAAAACAAGCATACGAATATTGCACTGGTAGAATTGCGCCAATGCGACATGTTAATATCTTCAAAGGAACTGGCATGTGCTGACCCAAGAGCCTTGATTTGTCAGAAATAAGGTATTTTTTCCCGACCCGGCCCCTGTATTCAGGTACAAATGCGCTGGGGCTCTGTTGTTAGCCTCTATGGTCCAGCAGGTATGCACTAGCACACATGAGCCAGTGAATCTCAACCGGCGCAAATATGCCTGGGCATCCCAACTACCAGCACGGTTGCGGTGGCCCATAGGACGCCCTGGTGCATTCAGTACAGCCCACGACCTACGCCAGCCCCCTTGTACGAGCGTATGTCGTGGGCTGGCTTATGGATTCTGAAGCGTTTATTGTATCGCGCAGATGACCTTTCCTATTTCCCTTGCTCAGTATGCCAGGGCTTAAAGCTCAATGCAGATCCTTCTTCCTATTGTTTCAAAACGTCTGCTTGCACTCTCGAATGTTTAACATTTAGGCGGCTCTAAATGAGGAACCCATGCGCTAAAATCAGGAGCGATGCACTAAAGCTAGATAGAGACCAACTTGGATTTCCAAGGCTGATGCTCTCGAAGGGATGTCTTTGTCATCGATGGTCGCTTTTGTCGGTTCAGCTGAGGGTATGTGTCTTGCAACCAGGGTTCTCAAACCTTCCGTAGTCATTTCGCTATTGTGTTAGGCCGGAGCACAAAGCAGACAGTTCGAAACTGTCAGCGACATTTCTCAGGTGGGGGTCCCAATTCAGGTCCCTAAGGTCCCGTAACCACGCCATCTGTGCCTGCAAGTGTGCGTGAGCACATCTCCCGTGCTAACTCACAAGCCTGCTTCATTTTGCACGCCAGCTCATACGACCTGCCTTTTCTCCTGATTTCGAAGGCAGCGAAAAGCCCAGAGGCCCAATTCCGCCAAACGTCTGTTCTTGGCACCAAGCCGTTGCAATAAATACTGAGAAATTAATTTTTGTCCCGCATGCTTATCGTATACGTTATCGTTCAATCTTTTAGCTACTTCGTGACCTCATCCTCATCAGCAGCATTCTCGTCAAGAATACCATCATCGTCCAGCCTATACAAAACGTGTCAACATCCCCGAAACGAGATTAATGACCAAACCACCACTATCGAATCATTGCCACGACCTTGTAGCACAAGTGCCTTGAGCCAGGCTGGGTAAAGGTCTTGCCTTGATTTTTTCTTCTTCAAACCTCACCAAAACATTAAGCCTGTGAATATGCCTCCAACTCAAGACCCTCCACTGCAGTCTTCTGCTTAGCACTATCTTGAACCAAATTGCGGAAGTACGTCAGAGCCACGCTGCTCTGGGCCTTAACACGGAGACTTTCGTCCCGACGCTCCCCCACATCCTTCACGGCACGGTCAAGGTCTGCCCGGATATTGTTGGACGGGATACGAAGGACCTTGCGTACACTACCCGAGATACGCGTTGCATTAGCATGCACGTAGTCGATTTCAGCGAGCTTGGCGGCAATTTTGGCGGAAAGGCGACGGGGATGAACTATAGGTATTCTCCAGATAACGCAAGCCACTGCGAAGAGTCCTAGAAGTTATCGGTTAGACTCCGCGCGGACTGGAAGACATTCATGAACCAACCTGTACAAAGGATGCCAGGGAGCACAGCCTTGCGAAGATTGATATTGCCCATCACTCTCGCTGCCATGAAGGCCTGATCCATCCATGTATGAAAACCGATCCAACCTCCACCCACAGCTGTAGCAACTTTGAGAGCGGTATCGACGTTGGCGAGATTTTCGCCTTCCAATAGTACTGGCCACTCTACAAAATCCAGGAATTCCGTCGAGACATGGATTTGTTTTGCCAGTTCGTCTCTCTTGCGACGAAACATAGCTGCCGGGTGAAAGGTGAGATTCTCGTACTCATCGCCTAGATGTAGAAGTCCCAGTTGTTTGATCATGTTAACCCCCTTGACTGCGCTGGCCCGAGCATGTTCTTCACAGTTAGTAACAGAATCAGCAATTTCTCTCAGTATCGCTTCTTTGATATCCTCAGAATAGTTCATCACGCCGAAGAGGCCGGGATACGGGATGCCGAGGTGATCGATTCTGTCGCTGGCAGTGGCGATAACCTCGGTGAGCGCTGACCGTGTACGGTTATAAACCTCTTCGTGCGTTGTTTCGATGATATCCTCGGTTTTGTTGTCGACCTCAAATACGGCCTCTTTGATCGTCTTGAGCCGGGGTTCGAGCTGTTGAAGGGCCTGGATACCCTTATCAAGCTCCAGCTGGGCAACCTCGCAGTTTGTTGTCGCAAGAATGTTCATGTCGTTCAGAATATTAAGCAAGTAGTGTTTCGCAGGGGCTAATTTGGACCTTGCCCTCTTTTCCAAGATGAATCTGCGCAATGACTCCTCAAGCTTGTCGAAGTCCCGAATACTTTCGACATCTTTGCCTTTGCCTTTAGGATCGCCACTGAGATCGTCGCCGTCGCCGTCGCCGTCGTCATCTGGTGTGCCGTCCCCTTCGGATCCTCCGGGTCGGCTGGTCTCCAGAGGTACCGCTTGGCTGGATACAAAATGCACAAGCTCCGAAGATTCCTTCAATGTTCGGGGACTAAGGCCAACAAGCTGCGTCAGGATAGTTTTCCGACATCTTTCTTTGTCTCTGATGGCATCAAATCCATTGACTACCATGAACAAGTATGCTTTCTCGGCTGCTGCTGCTGTGATAAACTCTTGGGCTGATATTGTGAAGTGGTTTGTTGCAGAGACGACAAAGATAACAACGTCGATTTCTTCTTGTCTTGCAAAGACGGCGGTGGTTTTTGCGGTGTGAGAGTTTAGGCCTGGCGCATCAATCAAGGTGATTTGCACAGTCCCGTTATTAAGTAGAGATTGGTTGGTCGCTCGCGTGTCCCGTACATACACTTTGCATTGGTAATACTTGGTATTGTCTGAGACAATGTCGGCCAAATGCTCGAATGCATATGTGTCATAAGTCTGTTCATCTCGACGATCGTAAGTAGTGTCGAGATGGACGGCGTGAACTTCCTCCACGTTGTCGTTCTCTGTCGCATCAAGAACCTCGCAAAAGATAGCAGTACAGGGTTGCTGGTCTTCAGGCAGTATCTTACGCCTGAGTAGCGCATTGCAGAACGTTGACTTGCCCGCGTTGACATCACCTGTGATAAGAATCTTGCTCGATAGATCCTCTATGCGCCCCCGTAATGACTGTAGGTGGCTCACGGCAGAGCGAATCTTTTCGTCGAGTAAAGAGGCGACAGAGCTCCTCTCAAGAGTATGGATAAGGTCTGCTTGTCGAAGGTGACCCAGCTTCAGATCGATGTTCAGCACGGCGAGCTGTGGCGAAATCTGGGAGGCGAGGAGTCGCGGAACACTCTCTCCTCGTTCCTCAGCCGTTTTGCTCGACTCGGCATTGACATTGTCTTCGTACGAAGTATCGCATCGTCGTATCATTCGAGGGGCGGCGCGATACATCGTTGTCGTGTCGGGCAAAGCTGCTGATTGAGCGCGCATGAGGTTAGGGCGCGGGTTGGGCATCGTCGGGCCGCCTTGAACTTGGTCGGGCGCTGGATAGAATACGTTCCAGCTGACATTGATCTCTTGTAGGCTCTTCAAAAGCTGGATCACCCTGTCGACAGATCGTCCGAGGACTGCTCTGTGTCTATCATACCAAAGCTGCTCGATGGAAGTACCTTGGGCATCAGGGCCAGCCCCATCTCGCGGAAGCAACGGCAGATCCGGCAGCATAGCCATATCGGCAGTTTCATCTCCTGCCGTGCTACTGCCGTATCCCGAGTCGAGCATGGCTTGGAGACGAGCCGCGTGAGCGGATGTTGGTCCGTTGCCAACAGTCACGTAATGGGGTTTGCTGAATGTTCGGGCCTTTTGGGTCTCGTCGTCGATGGGTTCGTCGTGGTCGTTTTGCATGGCAGCCTTGCCCTTGCCCTCGTTATTTGGCCGATTTGGATTCATTTTAGACATTGCCTCCAGAACAGTGGGTTGCTGAATAGGCAGTTGCTGGACAGTGTCGAGAGGGAGGGACATCTCCAAACTTGTCGCCGTGTGAGTTGATAATCACAAGACTCGGCAATCAACCAATCAGCACGGTGAAAAAATTTCGAGTCGCACCGTCGGAACAACGTCCATCCGCCTAAGACAGACCGGCGACTGATAGGGTGGGCGTCTCTTCCAAGGGTACAATATGATTGGCTCAACGTATAGTAAATGATGACAAATAATTTCCACATCATTGACCAAAAATGCTTCCAGAATCAGTACAATGCCACTAACAATTAAAAAAACATTTGCAGCAATGACACTGTTACTATATAACGAAGCTTGCTATTCTAATTAAATATCTACAACCAGAAAATAACTACAGCTATTTTCAGTTGGGCTATATAAGGGTTTCGAGTAAGGAATCGTTATGCGTCTATACTATTCTCAAGTTTCTCGAGGGAGGCCGAAGAAATTCGTCGCTATAGCGGTAATAAGAAGAATACCCTACCTCGAGGAGTTCAGGATTATTTAATCCTTTTCTACTTGATATAGGCCGTAGCTTGTCTTTTTCTCTCTCATTTTTAGATCAAGTCTATCGATCTAGTTCATAATAACCGTAAAGATCTCCTGTAAAGCAATTGTTGTGATATATGTACCGTCTCTAGGCTTAGTCAGAAACCGCGCCCAGGCGGCGGCCAATACATGGGCACCTAGGTGCCCAAATAACCTTGGGCATCCCCCTAGGACACGCAATATTATTGGCTCAAATCTCCCCACAGTTTGACAAAGCACCAAAGCCTCAGCCGGCCTGCATGACTCGTACCCCTGGTACAACAGCACTTAACACCTGAGACTGTTAGACATTTGCTGCATCGACTCAACTGCAATGCCATCATTGATACCTAGAGATGGTGTTGCATTGAAATGAACCGTCTATGGGCCAAAGAATATAGTCATTCGTAAAATTAATATACTAAACTTAAAACTTTTAAAAAATTCTTTTTCCGGATTTTTAGCTATTTTATGTAAGGTTTAAGATACTATAGGGTAGGCTATTTTTAGCTGCACAGTATGCTGTGCCGTATGCTTATCGTACGTTATAGATTTCCAAGCAGTTATCTGGGATCCATCAGTTTTTCCTCGACCTCATCAGCAGACCAATGTCATCAAATCATATTACAATAGTTCTCTTGCGTGATTATCATAGCTTATGCGTCACAATACTAAAATTCTTAGGCAACAGGGCTATTGGAAGTTTTAATTGGGCAACCCGTGGGTCTTCTTGATGTTAAGAACCAACACAACGTGACATTGGGCGGTAAATAATACAGATAGAACTGGGGTTATACTAATTGTAGTCAAGCTTGTAGGAGAACAAGGTAGTTTCCAAGTCGTCATGGTACAATGCATGAAATGTGCATCACATGTTTTTTGCAGAAGTTTGATACAGGCGCGCCGCGAAGTATCTTATCTTTGTAGGAGTCTAGGAGAACAAGCCCCACAATTACTTGGGTGGGCCTAAAAATCGGCCGACCCCATACTATTCATCAAGTCACCAGTGACTGTGCCTATAGCACGGGGGGTACGGTGATAGGGTAAGGCAAAGGGGGCCGGTCTCTAGGCCCTACCCAGTAGCGTCCACACCAGTACTGTCATCGTTGGTTAGATTAGATAAACTCATTGGCATTGTACAGGTCGCAAAGGACGAAAAGGGCAATTTCCGCATTTCCGCACTTATATTTGCCGGGCGCACTGGGGCCAGCGAAAAAGGTGCGTTAACTCGAAGCATGCACATCATAATACCCGCTTGGTAACACAGCTATCAGTAGAGGCTTGTGTGACAATAAGTCTGCTCCAGCCCGGGCTATGAGTACATCGAATAGCTTCAGGCAGCGAGACTGAGTGCTAATCTTTTTTATAAGTGCAACATATTGAATTGAGTTGTATCTGCTGCATCGAATGGATTGTGAGTCGTGAAGTAAAAATCTGAACCATCCTGACTAGTATCGTTGCCAGCATGCCATTGTTAACATACCCTCAGCCTCCCTCCACGCCCGACTTGAAACCTAGCCACAAACACTACAATCTTCGAGGCCACAAGGGAAGGCACTAAGACGGAGGAAGAAAGACATCTCAGTAAGCTAGCTTGCCACGACAACGGGAGTAACTCACTGGGTGCTGCTGGTAACTTCGCTGCAATTGCACGATTTGGTTCGGGAAGAGATTACCCTCCCGCAAGAGTAGGTTGCCTAGGACTCATTAATAAGGGTAAGATGCAGGGTATGGAAATAGAATCACCACTATAAGACACATTGTAGCTGTAGTGCAAGAAGTTTAAGAACGAATAAGGTAAGAAGCGTTGGAGTCCGTTGGGTCGTGGTTGAGAGGAACTCAGTGATCTATGGAGGAATGGGAAAAGAAAGGGGATTGCGGCATCCCTTATATACCCATTCTAGCTTGGTTGCTTTGCTTTGTGCCTGTGTTGTGAGCATATACTTTGCCCGCGTGACAATTGACAAAGGACCTAGGACTTTGTTTGAGATAGCCAATAGCATGGGCTCTAGAAGACGTTTATGAAAGTCGTTTGCCTAACCCTTGCGGCCAACCGTTGGGATAAAGTGCTTGATGTTACGCAGCTAATCAAGAAGAGTCGCGCCGTTCTCCTTTTCTTGGATGCCTTGAAGCCTATTACCCGCGCGCTTATGGGCGCCTTGCAACAGGGGACGGGTCTCCGCCCGGCACACCCGTAGCCAGCTTCCTAATAGAGCCCGCTTTGTGCACCCCCACCATCTCATGCTCTTTCAAGATTTACTGAAGCTATTGGTGATGCGATATCAGTCACTGTTCTACGTACCCTTCTCATTGAATCAGAATGACCCTCCTAGATCCTATGCTTTATGATCCTAGCAAACCTTGGCTACTTAACAAAGCGCCTGTTCTCGATTTGGTTAATTATTATTATCTCCTATCTAGGATAACTTGCCAACTGTTGGTCGTTATCCTCAGCCTGATTGCCTAGATCCTGGCCAATGATAAGATCAGCAGCTATTCAATGCGTCTTTGCTTGTGACAGTGCAAACAGTCAGGTAACTGAGGCTGGGGTTAAGGCAAGTGGGTTGCTCCGGAACCGCGCAAGATAAGACAGAGGACTGCGCACTAGAAAGAAAATCCCGGCTAAATATCGGATGTTTTCTTGTCCCAAATCAGGGCTAGTCCACATCCGCTCGCAGTCATAATGTCTTCTGAGCTGAATTGCTTGGAGGTATCCGCAGCCATTCGCCCCGTGCGAAACTGCCCCACTTAGTCACGCATCAATTTTCATTCTCTTGGCTAAAAGGACTCGACACTTGATTGGTGTCTTAAAGCCTCGGATCTGACTGGCTATAAGATTAGCGCCTGGCACTTGAGCACCTGAGCACGTGGGCACCTGAGCTTGGAGTTAACTCAAAAGTGCCTCGTTTGGGGGCCAGTATCCGAGGATAACCGTGACATCATGATTAGACGTGATGTGGAAGAGCCTGACAGCAAATCGAAACGCCAGGTTCTAGACTATCATACACATTCATTACACTGCCCTCAATCCTCCTCCTCCTCCTAGTAAAAAAGTCCGTGTCTCAACCATAGAGAGTGAAACCAAACAGCCACAGCAGACTCAGACTCTGAGGGATTCTGGGCTGATGACACCGATACTTCTCCAGAGCCATTGCACCTGCCGCAGATAAAGGTTCCCCGCATGCCAGAGCCTCCACAGCTGGGACACTCGGCGATCGTGCTCATGTTTCAGCCGTCCTTTTAACTGATAGAAGTTAGCGAGCCTCCTTTCGTTTCGTATGGCGGAGCTTGGCTACCAGAGCGCAGAACTTATGCGGTGAAGCTTCCTTGGAGAAAGAAGCACTTTGGGTTGTGTGTGTGGAATCGGTTGATGTTTGGGTTGGGCAGTAATTGAGGCATTCCACCAAAAGACCCGATTAACTTAGGCGGTAGAATTGGCTTGTACTTAAAGGGGCGGTATCCCCAAATCACAGAGAGGGGCCGGCATCTCGGAAAAAGGTTTTTACTTTCATGCACGTCACGTGTGCCATCCACTCTCGCCCCTCACAGCTGGCGGCCCAATCTTTCGACCCTTCGGATCATCAAGTGGCTATCTTCCAAGTGCCTTTGGCTTGTCTGATGGCTTCACAACAGCCTTGCACGGGCGAGCCCGTCAATTTTTACGCAAATCACGGATACCTGTACGAGCACGATGCAACAATAGGAGATTTAGTCCCCGAGCTGGAGAAGCGCGGGATTGCTGAGAGCGTCGACGGCCTGTCCATTGCGAAACTCAGACTGCTTGAAAATCCGGTCAGCAAATTAAGTACACTTGGATATTCCTATCTAACTCCGGCTAGCGTGTGCGATCGATCCTTGAACCATACCTCGACCGACTCGATGTTCTATTGTGTACCACCCTCGGACCCGATCCCCATCATTACTTTGTCTTATCGTTGGAACCTGGCCAAAAAGATCGCATCATTGTTCATCTTCTCAGTCCTGGATCCCAGGCGGAGTTGACCGAAGGCGCTCATTTGGATTCTCCAGGGTCGGGCCGCTTGAAGGGAGCTCCAGCCTCGAATGGCTTCATTGAGGTTCCCAAACCTGCTCTAAAGCAGAGAGGAAGCCCCATCCCAGTTCAAATGGAAGCTGGTGGAATGTAAGTCTACATCTCGGACGTTACTGCAAAACCCTGACATGGTTATATAATTCTACACGACCGACGACATTCATTTCGTATCATCCAAGGCTCGACAATCATTTATGATTTGAAGAACAAGACCGCAAGCCGAAACACCACGACTAGATAAGCGAACGTCTCATCAACCACCAATGGATTGTGTTGGCTTCGTGTTTGACGAAGTGGTATGCGCATAACGTGCAGACGCAGCTTGGTATTTTATATCGGTCCTGGTTGCATCGCATCCCATAACACTTGCGAGCCTGGCCCCTCCGCATGCATACCCGAAGAGTGGGCGAATGATCCCAATGAGTAGATAGGGGCATCGATCTGTCCAGTGAAGCCCAATCGAGCCTGCCCTTCCCAGTTCGCGGCAAACAAGCCTTCCGCATATATTGGGGCGTTATTTGGCCGAGATTCCGCTGCCTGGTCTGGCTCGACCTGTGCAAATGGGTTGAGGGAATATATCGGAGCTTGAGTCAGGAAATGACCTATCGATAGGTCATCTACACTGATCGGTAGGACAGACTTCGCGGAAGTGATAGTGGGAGCAAGCGATGGAGTTTCCTGGGGTGGTGGGAGTGTGGCATTTGGAGCTGACCCTTCTGCACTGGCAATACTGGATATGAGATTGGCCGGACCAGTGATCATGGTGTCTCTTGGATAATCACTTGGATTTGCTGGCTCTTCTCCGTATGAGGATGATCCGGCGGTATGGTTAAGTTGCTCAACACTGTTCTTTAACAATCGCGCCTTCGCCATGTCCTCACGTAGTCTTCTGCGCCATGTTCGGCGCTGCCTCTTGATGAGCATGATTTGGGAAGACGTGGCTTCCTTGCAAGTATGAGCCATGGCTTCTTTCAAAGTAATTTGACTGGCACAAAACTTGCACTGGACACGGCCTTTGTAATCTGTGCGCTGGTCAGCGACGGCACGAAGGGTCATTGCACGACGAGCTCCGTACGTAGAGCATAGTGTCGTTCAAGGTCTTGCGATCTCGAGAAGGTCTGTAATTCACCATCACAGTCATTGTGAGGGCACTGAAGCCTGATGGCGTCGCGTGTTGCATTGTCTGAACCACTTGGTTCTGTCTCAACTGTGGTTAGCACAGATCCCTTCTCCCAGCCAAGAGCCACGTCTTGATCCATATGGCTAGCCGCGGGTTGACGTTGCCGACTAACATCGTCGAGCGGCGCAAAGGGTTTTGTGAGTGAACCGTGGTGCGAAAGAAGATCTTGTGCTCTAGCAAGTAGCGCCGTGATTTCGACGGAGAGATCAGGACCCAGGGCGTCAATTACAAGCTCTTTCCCCTTTGCAAGCAATGACGTGACCTCATACTGCCATAAATTAAAATCAGTACGTAGCCAATGTTTATGCTCTTTTCTTACTTGATAAAGCCGACAATGCTTAATACATAGCTCAGGGTTCGAGAACTGGACGGAGCATGCGAAGCACTGACTAGAATCTTGTACCGCCATGGGTGAAACTGAGAGAATTGTTCTTCCAAAAAGTGATGCCTGGCTCACTCCCTCAATCGTTGTCCTGCTGATGCAATGCTGCCTTAGGCACTCAGGCACTTAAGCACCCGAGCACCCAAGCATCGGGCATTCGGGCATTCGGGCACTCGGGCACTTGGGCACCTGGGCACCTTTGTGGCTCCAGCAATTACGCACATAACCGGGATTGCGAGTAAGGCTGGGAATATCACGGGATTTGTGACTCCGGGTGTTTGGCCATGCTATTTGGTGTAGTTATTCGTGTATAGTATAACGATGGTTATAGCCTGACTCATATACCTCATATCGGCTTGCTCAACGTGGGGGAATGGAATCACAAACGAGTCTATTTTGGGGACTAGTTCATCGAAAAATCTAACGTATCATGATCGATAGTATTCTTGTCGGACAGCATGTGCCCTGAGCGTTGTCTGAGTCAAGATGGTAGCCAAGTGAGATTGCCCAATAGGATGTGATTGCGATACCCGCGGCGTGCTGGGTGATGTGGTTCCAACCGAGACCCGTACTACCCCATGAACATCAAGCTAAGTCAAAATAGGAGAGCGAGCTGCATTTGATGGCTTGTTGGTTAATGATTCTCGCAGTACATCTCGCCATGACCGTACTTTGATGCAGATAGTTCCGTGTATACAGCGCCTGGTCGCTCTTCATGCGGCCTTCGCATCAGCGCTGCTGATCTCTCAGCCTGTTTCCATCTTTCCTCATCAATTGTGTGAGCTCTGAAAGGAATAAGAATGCCAGACGTTGCCACTTGGATGGTGCTTGTTTCCCTCTCGTTCAACACATCACTTCCAAAGAGTCACCACTGTATAATATTTTACTCTCTAACTTGTTCGTCATGACACTTCTCAGCAACATCAGCCCTCCTCTCACCCCCGGGTCACTGTCCCAGCAGATGTCTGTCTTGGACCTCTTTCTTCCTGGTTTTACCAACATCACCACTGCGGCAAGTCAGGTCCTCAGTGGCAACATAACTGGCTACACTCAATTGATGTGCCTATTTGCACTGGCCGCGTTTTTGAAGCCCTATGTGTCCCAACTGAAAGATTGGTTCCTTCAGCATTGCAGTGAGTGATCAAACATATCTCCGCAGATCCCAAGCTGACCGCTAAGCATCAACAATCTATATCAAATCTTCGGATGAAACATACCACATGGTCCAGACCTGGATCTCATCTCAAGGATTGGATGATACCGCTCGTTCTATTGTCGCTAAAGTCAAAACCAAGCAGAATCCTACCCAAGGACATGACCCCCATGCTAAAAAAGCTCTCCGGTATGCCCCTTGGGAAGTCTCCTTTGTCTTCTGGTACAAGCACAACTTGGTCTACTTTCAGACTGCACAAGTGGATGTTGGTTTCCACAAAGAAGAGCAGATTTCCATCACCTGTGCTGGGCGATCTGGAATTTTGAGAGATCTTCTAGAAGACTGTCGACGTGGATACCTTAATGAATCAAAGAATAAGACGACCATTCATGGACATCGCGATGAACACTGGAGAAAGGAGAAAGCAGTGGCTGCTCGGCCTCTGTCGACAGTCATTCTTAATAAAAAGCAAAAGGAGGACCTGATTAAGGACATTCAAAACTTCCTCGACCCTGAAACTAGACACTGGTACTCCCAACATTCAATTCCCTACAAACGAGGATACCTCTTGCATGGGCCGCCTGGTACTGGAAAATCAAGTTTCAGTTTGTCAATTGCCGGTGAATCAGACATGGATATCTACGTCGTCAGCATTCCCGGTGCAAACGATCAAATGCTGAAGGGCCTATTTGCTGGCCTTCCAGACAGGTGTGTCGTCTTGTTGGAGGACATTGATGCAGCAGGAGCTGCATGTTCCAGGGACTCTCACTCAGAGGACTCAGACAGCGACACAGACGCAAGGCCACGAAGGACGGGGGTGACTCTTTCAGGCTTACTGAACGTCCTTGATGGTGTTGCCTCTCAGGAAGATAGAATCCTCATCATGACAACAAACCATCCCGAAAAGTTGGACCGGGCACTCACACGGCCTGGACGGATTGACAAAGAGGTTGAATTTCAGCTTGCCAGCCGAGGCATCATCAAGGATATCTTCTGCTTCATGTTTGGACAACTAGAGAAGAAGATTGTGCACGTTAGTCAACAAAAGGTATGGGATGGAGAACTAGAGAGTCAAGCGGATGAGTTTGCCGCGAAGATTCCGGAGTCCAAGTTCAGTCCGGCGGAGATCATGTCGTACCTTTTACCATACAGGTCTTGCCCGGCTGCTGCAATAGAGAACTGTGGCCAATGGGTGGACGGCCTCCTTAAGGAGAAGCAGGCTCAGAAAGATGTATTGAAGCGTGGCATGCAGAATCCTCGTAGTTAGATTGAGACAGCACTGGGGTTGAAAGGGAGGGGGTTCTTGCCAGTCCTTACTGTAATTATTCTCTGTCATGAAGCTTATGCAATGCCATGCTCATGACTATGTAACCTCGGCAAAATAATCTTGGATATCTCTACATAGGGCTTGTTTGTGCCGGTTTACCTAAGTACGTTGGTGTAGCTCTGGTCCGGGGAGACCGTGGAGTTCGTTAACGGTCGGTCGATCCCCTGACCCCTGAGATTGGCAATATGGAGGGAGTGGAGGCACACAACCATCTTCGTGTTGGTCCTTTTGTTCATTAATCGCGCGATGTGTGGTGTAGTGGAGCTGAGTGACACTGCGAACTTTAGTTGCAAGCATAAATAAGACCCGGACCCCTTCACCATGTCTCCATGCAAGCTGTGCATCTCATACGCGTCCAGTTCTTCAGGTAGACATGAATCATCTTTCTCCCATCCAGGTCACTGAGACCTACATGATATCGGCTCTTTCTTTATTCTGCGTCTGTCTTTTCATCTTCATCAAGTACAATCACTCCTGGTTGCGAGAGAGGCATCTAGTATGCTTGATATGTGGCTGGGGTTTGTTACAGCTGACGGCCTTGATTCTTTTCGGCCTCGAGAACAGCAAGCGTGCCAAGCTACCAGATTTACTTACGAGGTCTCTATATACCACGCTGACCACAATATCCATGTGGGGAGTCGCCATAATCCAGGTTCGTCAGGAAACCTAACGAGCCTATTGATATTCTGACGCAATAAGCAGATAATCGCGATTATCTATCCATTTGCAGTTGCGATAAGAAAAGAACCCTGGCTGAAATGGGTTGCAATACTTCAATGCGTTGAAGTGATATTGATTGTGATCTTGGCAATGATTCCGAACATTTCGACTCCTTTCGAACTTGCCTACATCGCACCACTTACTTCCCAAGCTGCAGCCATTGGAGTCATATTCTTATCTTCTAGAGGAATACAAACGGAAAGGGTACCGAAGCATACAGCTTATCACTTGCTGTTCCTGGCCTTGCTCCTCGTGCTGATCTCGGCGTTGGTGTTGGGACTGTCGCTTACTGGGTATTACGAAAAGTTGATTTTCCCACAGTGGCTTCTTTATATGATGATCTCGACTGTAGGCTATCGGCTTCCAGAGAATGAACATCAGGGCCCTTGTCAAGCAAACGGAGACTCGGAGGTCGAGCTAGTTGTCAACTGAGCCTCAGCCATTATCTCTCAAACGGCCCAAGTTCTCCGTCCTCAGTGGTTATCAATTGTTTTTCTCTGGCGTTGTCCCCCCCATCAAGCAGTCGGCCCTGTCTTTTCAACAAAGGGTTCAGCAGGTCGTGCCGTTTCCAGAACCCGTCTATTGTCATTTACACTCCTTTGGATGCGGCACGGATCTGCCAGCATGTGGCTGACATGAATCGAGATCCCAAACTGGAACTAGATGGTCATCTTGTCGCCCTCAGTGACGCGTTTGAGAAAAACGTCTCTTAGAGGCCACTCTTTGAACTAAGCAGGAAACATGTTGGCCTAGATAGAGCTGGTCTTGCGTGCCGACGTCTGCTTATATAACTATCCTTAATATCTGAGCTAATTGATCTTGCTGATCCACCCATTGCCGGGATCGTGTTTAATTGTCGCGAGGGTCAGCGGGCGAGCGGCCCGTTCCTTGCCCACTACTCTGAGGATGGACCTTGAAAAGCGTGCCTTGCATGCACACTTCAGGTGCTCGCCGATTAGCGAATTACCGAACGAGTCCGCGACGCGTTAAAGCCAAGTTTCGCGGGCAGCAGGAGGCATTGGCCACGGATATGGATGGGAGCAAGCGAAGCGCCCTTGTGGAATTTAAGCCTTGTACCTGCTCCTCTTTAGTTAGTAATAGCTGCTGCCAGTACCGTACGTACTCAACAAATTCGCACACTCGAATGCCTCTTTTTAGCATTATACCGCCGTCGGGCAACTGGCTGCATTTTGCCTACAGACCTGCCGAGAACCTGGCAAGTCTAACTTGTGGAAGGAGAAGGCGATTCCCCGGCTGTTCCTGCAACAAACAAGACGTCGACTCATCAGTGTAGATGGATATCTCCCGCACTATACAGGGAAAGGTGAATGGAGACGGCAGAATTTCGAGAGCCATGGCGGTTGGGTAACGTTAGTGGCCTTTTTGGTAGATGGCCAGTCTCTCGCATCAGGTTTAGAGACAAAGGAGGTAGGATCTGGGACACTGTGTTGTAATGTGCTAGCCGCTCTGGTTACCTACGTTATAAGCTTTAACGGAGTATGGGCTGTGAAAGATGGAATAAATATGCTTTGGCTACCTCGGGAGTATCACTTGGAGGATCAGTTGCCATCTAGGTCGTGTGTTTGTAATGAAGTTCTCATGAAATGGAGGCGAGTAGATTCATGTCTTAACTCACGAGCATTAGCCCGAGGGGTGCCAACACGGCATCATAGAAGGGCTTTGGAGGCTTCATAATTCTGAATACTTAGTGATACATGTTCGAGTGTATTGAGAGACATTGCCATTGCTCGTGGGATCTGGTTGCGGGATACTCTTTGGCTGACACTGAGGTATCAATAGCTTTCGATCAAAAGGGTGACGAAACTAGAGTGGGCGCTAGTGGTAAGTATGGGGTTGCCCTAAAATCGACACAGAACCGAGGACACGACGAGAGACGCGAGACACGTGGAGCACGGGGTAAGATACCATTGCTATTAATAGATCTTCTGAAGTGGTACCCCGCCTCAGCCCTCCCATTTCGCCCCTCCATTTCACCCCTCCAATTCGTCCCCTTTGTCTTGTTTTTATCTCCCCCGTTTCGTCTCTGACCATCTGATGAGCACCATTACAGTACTACCGTTATCATCTGATTTGTAATTAACGAGCTCCTCTTCATTGAGCGGTACGGAGCGCTGTAGGGCGGACTCGCCCTTCATCTATTATAAGGTTGATGATCGATCGTCCATGCAGGTGTGTGCACTAGAGATAACCGCCGATAAGAAAATACCCAACGCGTCCACAACGCGCTACGCCCGATTTTAGCGACAGAGAGCAAGCGAAGAGCTCTGGGAGAATCTTAGTCTCTGCGGACTACCCCCCCTCGGTAACAGCTGCAGTCTGCCTTCCAGTGTAGCAAGGTGCTGTAACAGCCACTAAACTGCGCGAAGCGCGCGTTTGCCTACTTGGCAGGAATCCCAGCGCAACTCCGCCACGCCACAGCCTCGTTGGGCATCTACTGTGGTACTTCCCATAACATGTGGCTTGCATTATCGGTCCTGGTGAGCAATTTGTTTCCCTGCCTGTAACCAACAGCGGCCAACAGTGACATGTTGAGTTTCCTCATCGCGTGCTGGAGCACCCTCAGCCGCAGCCTGACTAAGCCTGCGTCGGGCTGCCTCTCAACCGCTCTCGATACCAACTTCCTCTCTGTGTTGCTGGGGGACTCGCATCTTATCATTACCGCCAACTATTCGCAGACTGTTCCGCGAAGGTATCATGCCATTCAAACAGCGATTTCCCAGGATATGAGAGAGAAGAAGCCGAAAAGCGCCAACTAACACTGTCTGCAGACGATACCGCTATCGAGTTCCATGCCGACATCCACCTCGAGACCTCGCCCGCATACATCTGCCGTTGCCGAACGAGAACTCCAGGAAGCGTCTCCTACGACCTACGACTCGACTCTAGCTTCCTCGTCGACGTATGCGAACCGCATGCCCTGAAATCCCACCCGCCTATCTGCCGGCCCCGCGCGCTTCCTTCCACACCATGGCATCCCGCAACTGTCTCGATTGTCCCGACTCCTATGCGATCGCCTGGATCGCTGCTCTTCCCATCGAGCGGGCCGCTGCAGAAGCGATGCTCGACGAGGAACACGCGGCTCCATCTAGCTTCACCAGGCACCAAACCGACGCAAACGTTTACACGTGGGGTCGCGTGGGAGAGCACATTATCGTCATTGCCTCTCTTGCCGCCGGAGTTTATGGAACCACCTCGGCTGCGACCACGGCCTCGGGCCTGCTTGCTTCTCTGCCGTCCATCCGTGTTGGTCTTTTGGTTGGCATAGGCGGCGGCATCGCCCGACCGGACGATGACCGCGATATCCGGCTCGGCGACATTGCCGTGAGCCAGCCCGATGGGACCACGGGCGGCGTCTGCCAGTACGACTTGATCAAGGCAAAGTCTGGTGACAGGCGCGAGCGTAAAGGCTTCCTCGGACAGCCTCCGGCGGTTCTCCTCCATGCACTTGCCAGTATCCAGGCTGATCACGAGCGGAAGGATTCCAAGGTTCCCTGCTTCCTTCAGCAGATGCTGGAGAAGAACCCGAAGATGGGCAAAAGATCCAAGAGAAATCCTGGCTATGCTCATCAGGGCTTCGAAAACGACTGCCTTTTCGAAGCTTCAATTAACCACGTCCCCGGGCCAGACTGTCGGGGCTGTGACGCGGCTGATATGGTTCGACGCGATCCTCGAGACACCACTGACCCTGATATCCACTACGGGATCATCGCATCCGGCAACACACTTGTCAAAGATGCCGCTGCGCGCGATCGGATTGTAGCCGACGTCGGCGAGGATTGCATCTGCTTTGAGATGGAAGCTGCTGGCCTGATGAACCACTTTCCCTGCCTTGTGATCCGAGGGATCTGCGACTACGCCGACTCCCACAAGAACGATCGATGGCAACGCTACGCCTCGGCCACCGCCGCTGCGTATGCCAAGGAGCTCCTGGCGTACGTGCCGGCCGCGGAGGTCCAGGAGACTAAGAGGGCACTGGAAGTGCTTCAGTCGGGTTAGTTCTTATTTTATTCATTAGGGCTAGACTAGCAAATGCACGAGGCCGAATAATATTCGAACACGCCCTAACTGCAAGTAGTTCAACAACAGATCGGTGACATGCAGCAGATGACAGTTGCAACGAAAGCTGCAACTGATTCCATCAGGTCCGACCTTCGTACCGATAAGATCAAGCGTTGGCTTTGTCCCCCAGATCCGTCTACAAACGCCAACCATGCGAGGAAGCTCCGCCATGAGGGGACAGGCGCCTGGCTCTTGCAAAACCCGGTCTTCCAGGAATGGTACGCGGGGCCGCGTCGACATTTATGGCTGAATGGGCTCGCGGGATGTGGAAAGACGGTTCTCAGCGTGACTGTGCTGGATCATCTCGCGCAGGGAAACGACTGCCTTATCCTTAGCTTCTTCTTTGATTTTAGCGACACGACAAAGCAGACCTTAGATGGCATGCTGCGGTCGCTTGCTTTCCAACTTTACCAGGTTGGGGCTGGTTCTGCAAGTCTTCTTAACAGTTTATTCCTAGCACACCAGGATGGCTGCGACCAACCTGCGACAAAGGCGCTCTTAGATGTTTCATTCAAGATGCTTGAAGTCCGGAAGAGGGTCTCTATCGTTCTGGACGCCTTGGATGAGTCGACAACGAGGAGCGAACTACTCCGCTGGATCAAGGACGTAGTGTCAAGGCCAGAGCTGCGCCACGTCCAGCTGATTTGTACTGGTCGGCCTGAACTAGAGTTTTTGCGCGAGATCCCCTCGTTGATAGGCGAGGATAACTGCTTAGCACTCGACAAGGAGTCTGTCAACGCCGATATCCGATCGTACGTCAAAGCACAGCTTTTGCGACGACGTGATTTTCGGGACAAGCCCTTGTCCCAGGATCTCCTCAAGAGGATCCGGAAGAAAGTTGGCGACGGGGCCGACGGAATGTGAGATATTACTGCTTCGATCGATATGCTGATGGTTTGCTGACGTGTTGCTTAGGTTCAGGTGGGCATTCTGTCAATTGGACAGCTTAGCTCGATGTCGTCACGAGGCGGCTATTGAGGAAGCTCTCGCATCTTTGCCGCGGAACCTGGAAGACACGTACCGACGCATGATTGAATGCATACCGACGGAGCTCAAAACCGATGCAATACGGCTCCTACAATTTCTAGTGCACTCCGAGCGACCTCTCAAGCTGGCTGAGGCTAAAGAGGTAATAGCGACGCAGATCGAAAATGAGCCGCGAGGGTTTGACATCAAGCGTCGACTGTTCTGCGACACTGATATTTTGGACTACTGTCCCAGCTTAGTGACGATCGTTCACACCAGCGATGAAGAGCTGCATCTCGCCCACTTTTCTGTCAAAGAATACCTTGTCAAGGGGGATCAGTTCAACATTACGATTGCCAGCATTTCCATCACTAGAACGTGCTTGACTTATCTCACCGACATCAACGGAAGCCACAAGAAGATACAGCAGGATTTTCCGATGGCAAGATACGCGGCGGAAGTCTGGACAGGCTATGCTACATTGGCTCAGGGTTCAGAAGATATAGCTCGAGCGACGGTCAGGTTTCTAGAAGAGGAAGCAACGTTCCAAAGATGGACTCGTTTGTATCAGCCTGATCGGGGTTGGGAACGTAACCCAGGCCATCCACGAGCCTCCAGGCTCTACTATGCTTGCTTCATTGGACTCGTAGCGCCTGTGCGAGATCTTATTGGCAAGGGAGCAGACATCAACGCGCAGGGCGGCGAGTACGGCAACTCTCTCTCTGTCGCTGCAGTAGAAGGCCACCAAGAGATTGTGACACTACTTTTGGCCCAGGGGGCAGACGTCAACGCACAAGGCGGCCGCTACGGCAATGCTCTTCAGGCCGCCACAATAGGAGGCCACCAAGAAATTGTCACACTACTTTTGGCCCAAGGGGTAAACGTCAACGCACAGGGCGGCTTCTATGGCAATGCTTTCCAAGCCGCCGTAGAAGGAGGCCATCAAGAGATTATCACACTACTTTTGGCCCAAGGGGCAAACGTCAACGCACAGGGCGGCTTCTATGGCAATGCTTTCCAAGCCGCCGTAGAAGGAGGCCATCAAGAGATTATCACACTACTTTTGGCCCTAGGGGCAAACGTCAACGCACAGGGCGGCTTCTATGGCAATGCTCTCTCTGCCGCCGCATCTAGAGGCCACCAAGAAATTGTCACTGTACTTTTGGCCCAGGGAGCAGACATTAATGCACAAGGTGGCCGCTACGGCAATGCTCTCTCTGCCGCCGCAGTAGGAGGCCACCAAGAGATTGTCACACTGCTCCAAAGAAAGGGCACTCTTACATCTCTAAAGCGGTCTGGCTCTGTAAATCCAAGCAATTCAGCAAAGAGACTTCAAATCATGCTCCCTGAGCCTCCCGACCAAATCCATTAATTCATCAAGTAAACCCCACCTTTGGTCTTGCTTGAAGACTCGTCACCTTTTCCGCTTAGCAGATTTCAGGCGTGGCTAAGTTAATCGTGATATTTCAATCTCTTTGTCTAGTGATTCGGCTTAGAAAGAGCGACTATTTTACATATTTTTGTTTTGCCAATGAGATGTTTAGTATCGGCATTGATTATACTCAGATTACCCAATAGTCGATTGTGGCATTCGGGTCCTTGTATGACATGCTTGAATTATCTACGTATGAAGGCGCGCTTCTGTCCCTATGAGTGGAGACTCGGAGCTCGAGATAGATTCATGTCGCCAACTAGGCCTCAACGACTCTGTCTAGCAAGCTTGGAAGGCAATCGAGCGCTTTTCTTTCAGCTAACCCTACCGTGACCAGCGGTCACAGCCTCAAGTAATAGGCTCCACTGATATGACGGTAGGTAAATGGTCAACAACGCTGGGACTTAATCACATGGCTGTCGAGGGGATTGAAAATCACGGTATCTTCCGTTTATTATTACTGTACATTTGAGGCTCTACTTCAAGAAGCTGAATATCTGTCTATTTTCTTATCTTTGCTCAACTATGTCGTGAGCCCTTTACAATTCCAGAAACAACGTTCTTTACACATCGGTTCTCTTCCGAAGGGTTCGGGAACGTGGGTATCTTTGATAAACGTCGCACTAGAAGGCTTTTCTGACATGTGAGATTCTGAATATAGTGACTCGACTGGGGGGAAAAAATCGAAACTTGCAGTTATTTCATACGCTATCCCAGTCCATTCCTTCAGACAATTTAGCAAGCTAGGTGCCTCTTCTAGGTTGACCTAAAGCTCCTGCAATTTGAAGTAGAGAGCTGCCATCATGCAAGCAATTACAGCCAGCAAGAACTGGCCAATTCCGAAACCTTGCTCCTGTGTACCTGCTATACCACAAACCATGAGCGATATAATCAAACTCAACAAGATCCCCAGTCCAAGGGCTATGCTCAGGGTTCCATGGTCAGGCCCTTCAAGAATATGAACACCCCATCCAAAAGCGATTGCAGTCGAGCCCTCCAAATTACCGCACGTCTTGCGTTCATCAAGAATGCTATGATGAACTTTCTTCGGCAGCCGTTGCAAAAAGAAGCCCTCGGCATGCGCTTCGGGGGCCTCACACGTCCAATTCTTCCGCTTTGCACACGACAGGTAGTGAAGGAAAACTCCTGCAGGCATAGGAGGGAGAACCTTCAACGGGCATTCATAGTAGTGATACCTCTCATCCATTACCTCTCCCACTGGTGGAATCTCTAGCGGTCCTTTATATATACCTGCCTGATATCTATGCCGGACTCCAAACTAGAATAAGATTAATTAGAAAAGGGAGAAGGAGAAGGGCGCGATGAACTGACGTAAACAAAATGAATTCCGCGTGGTCTAATGAAGATTCTCTTCGGCCAACTTCTCTTCATGCTGTCGTATGTAGTCCATATTTTGCCGAAAAGCTCGCTGTCAGAGCTCACAGAAGTGATATCTATCTCACCTAGTCTAACAGCATGTTCCCCAGAATTCACACAGACCTCAAAGAACGTCTTTCGGAGTGTTGGACGTTGATCTTGAGGGCTTGGAACGGAGGTTCTAGTTGACGAATCTATGGGATCCTCGGCATGATGATTAAGATTACGTACTCCACTCCCCAAAAAGTTGCTCGTGGCTTCAGCATCACATGGCGGAAGCCCTGAAGGATTTGATGCCTGTTCTTGCATAGTAGGACGAGTATTGCAACTCGGGCTGGTGATGTTAGATCTTTCGGTGCTGCTCAGAGTCTTTAAAGATTTGGCTAGTTCGTAAACAGCTTGTGAATTTGTGTTGTCAAAGTCTCCGTAAAGCATCTGTCCGCAGGACTGCAGGCGTTAGTACTATATTGAGAAACCATTTCTTGTCTTTAAACCCACACAACGCCATCTGAGTCTGTCTTGATTTGGGGAGATACGTGGTTCGCAGAGTACCCTTAGGCCTTGGACAGCAGACATTGTAAACCGCGAGATTTCGTGCGCAGAGTTTGGGAGTCGGGACCAGATCCAAGCCAGAACCGACCACTTGTGCTCACGTCGAGATTGACTCGATTGGGGATTCATGGACTCCTGGAAGTCATTGTGGCATGTTTGGATTGGTGGATCTTTATGCTGCTTTAACCACTCCCTTATGGCGTCACATAAAGACGCAAATGCTCGTGAGGAGAGAAGGAAAGCCCGAACTTCTTCTAGGCTCTGGGGTTCGTCATCGCCTAGGTCGTCCGGGGGAACAAGATCAGTTTCTTCATCGGCATTCGAAACATTAGCAAATGTGCCAGCTAATGACAAAGACTCAAGGTAACGACGTAAGACTTTCGTTCTACCTGGTTCATCTGTAGATGAGTTTCTAATAGAATTATACGCCGAACTCTGGATTGATGTGCTAATTCGGATGGCGACTCTTCTGGCCGAGCGGCGAACAAAGCCCGCCGCGGTTAGTTGAGCAGTTGTTTTAGCCTCTTGTTGAAGATCTTTGCCATAACGATGCAAAAAGTGCGTGATCTGCCTCTGGCTTCCAGTTGACGTGGTTGCTTCAGATACTCGCTGCAGTAATGGCCAGAGGACAGTGTGATCCAAAATTAGCTCGACTAACTGCTCCTCTGCTGTGGAGCTCAATCCTGAGACAGAATACTCTGAAGAACCATCAGAATAACCTTTTGAGAAAAGCGTGTCTAGATCGGATGAGCTGGCGCTACTGAGGCTCATCCGCTCTGGATCGTCAAGGATGTCTCTCTGTTCATAACTCAAAATTTGACCCGCACCAGCGACAAGGTTCATGCATTGGCGAATGCTCTCTATGGTCTCTTGGAACTCTGCAATCTGGATAGCTTCGTCCCCAGACAAGGGACCAGAGGATTTCATGGTTTGGATTCTGTTGTAGATATTACGCTCGTGAGTTTGAAGGCGTGATACTAGGGATTGGCAGGAGTCACCAAGCTCACTCCTAATGAACTTGCGTTCTGAGGGCTGCTGCAAGAACTGCAAATGCTCTTTCGAGGTTGGTTCGAGTTGCTCAGTCTGGGCGGACAGTTGTGAACAGATCTTCAACCCTTCCTGAGTACTCTGTTTCTCCTCCCGTATGGCCATCCACCTAGGCTCATCTTTGCTGGGAGATTCGACCTCGGAACCAGCCAAAGCACGCAACTTCTGATCCAGCCGGTTCATATGATCTTGTAGATTGCTCGTAGTATCGCGTATCATATCTTTATATTCTTGGAGTACTTCAGATGATATCGAGGTATTCACACGCCTGTAGGACCCCTAACGTCAGTTGACCATATCATTAGACCCAGAATCTATTCCTTACATATTCGCATCGGCTAGTGCGATAGTAAATGTAGATTTATATCCAGCAAGTATCTCTCGGATATCAGTTATATCGCATTTAAGGTACTGCTGCTTAGTCCAATCTCGAAAGCTTGGTCGCGATGAGCTGGGATGCTTCGTATACCGAGCGATGAGATCGCCATACTCCTCACAGGTTATCCCGCAACGAAGCAAAGGAAGTTGTAACGCATCGAAGTTAATATCGTCATTGTTATCAACCGTTTCAGCGAGCGACTGCAAAACCCCTCGGAGGTCGGCTAGCTCGTTTTTCAGCGCACGAGCATTCTTGTCCTGGCTCCGGAAGCCGCAGATGGTCGTGTAGAGGGCGGTGCTAGACTTGAAAGCAAAAGCGACCAACGCGGTAACACCAGATGCGACACTAAGGCCATCCGCCATCTTCACGCCGTTCAAAACTTGGTGTTCGAGGAGGTGGTTAAAGCCGGTGAAACTTGCTGGCTGCTTGTTGCTGCGGGGTTGTGATCGATATATCAGCCGAGCGAACTAATCGTTCTTTTGCTGTGGACATTGCTTGAGATTCCTCGGATAAACTCGATTTCCACCATTGGCCTGGTCCTTGTCACCTCGATGACGTAAAACTGTCCGCGGAGCCTGAAGGCCCTCTAGACCTGGCATAGTACAAAACGGTTATACCTCTATTTTTGTCTTAAAAGAGTTCCACCATTCTACAAAACCTCTGACATCAATTTATTAAGAAGTACCCGAACCAAGCTCAAGATTATGAACCAGTGTTTGGCGAATATGGTTTGCTTGTCGGGGCTTTTCACAAGAGAGGGTACCGAAACATACAGCCAATCACCTGCTTGGTTTAAGTTTGATCAATCTCTCAATCTCGGCAGCTCTACTTCCACTGTCAATTGTTGGACACTTCCCAAAGTATATGACTCTCCAGTGGGTTCTTTTCATGGTAGTCACGACGGTCGCTGCCAGCTTCCGGATAGTTCAGACAACTATTGTCCTTCCAGCGACTCAGAGATGGAATTGGCACCAACTAGTGGCCCAGCAATATGAACGAACCTTCCCCCGAGAGTTTATCATACCTTGACGAATAACTATCGATTTGCTCCCACGAGCCCCTCCATCTTGATCCCAAGGCTCAATCGAGCATTCCTACAACGAGCAGGAAGTCGGCTCAGCAACTTAGCAGGATTATGCTGCGCGATGCGTAGCAAGGGTGAACCAGGCAGTTTGTTTAATCGTTTTGGCTTTAAAATTTGGATGAAAGAGGCAGCATAATAATACTAGGACATCCTGTTTTCTTTCCGCGGTTGAACGCCGAACAAAACTAAATGTAAATCCTCGATCTCTAGATATGATGAAATTGTACAGTGCTCAATTGCTGCAATGAGTGACCTTCCAGGCATCTAACTACCTACCCTAAGAGGTATGGTGCCGTTAGCCCAGTGGAGCTAAATCATGGGCCCCGCACCAACAAGAACACACTCGGCAGCGTACAGCGCCATAACATCGTTGTTGCGTGCTTGCCGACGACCCAACACGGAATGAATAACGCGGCAAACGTGCTGACCGTCTCATCCGAAGCTTTCTGTCGATCTGTCTCTGTTTGATGGTAGGAATCAGCGGCGGGGTGCCAGACAAGGTTGACATACGCTTGGGCGACATCGTTGTCGGGACAAGGGTGATACAGTACGATCTAGGGAGAATCGTTCGCAACCGACAGATCCAGCGCACTGCAGACCCAAGGACACTGAATCACCTGCTTGACACAGCTGTGTCCTCTCTTCGAGCAAAGCATGAAGAAGACGGCAACCTAATCTCACTTAGTATACGTGAGAAGTTGGACAGACGCCCCGAGTACTGTCGCCCGACTAAAGCGGACCGCCTCTTCTCCCCGACCTATGATCACATCTCCCTGGAGCTTGGCTGCAATGAATGCGACCCTTCGAAGCTGGTTCTGAATACGAGCAACCCAACAATTCATTACGGTACAATCGCCTCAAGCAACCAAGTCATGAGGAACAGTACTCAGAGAGACATTGTCACTTGACAGCTGGATGCCATCTGTTTCGAGACGGAGGCTGCTGGCCTGATGTATATTCTCCCTTGCCTGCCGATCTGGGAGATTTGCGACTACTTCGATTTCACACTTTAGCACTACCGGCAGGCTCTGGCCGCGGGCATGGAGCCAAGTACCATTCACGCAAGGTCAGATAAACAGTGTATAACGCACCACGAGCAAGCTACCTCAATTAAATAGTTCCTACGCGAGCATTGGCAAATGTTAAAGCTGAAGAACAAAAAAGACCTTTATTTGCATCTCAACCATTAACTATCTAACTGTCTTCCCCGAAAAAGAAAGTTGACTCGAGCTACTGTAGATGACTGAATCAACCTCTGAGTTTGGTCGAGTACCGGACTTGAATCGTGCCCGCAGAACGGTGTGGGAGGGCGCGCTGGATGTCGGCCCAAGATTTGCCATCTTGTTTCATCCTGAGTACAGTTTTGTCCTCGTCTGACGTCCATCTTCCGCCAGATGATTTTGCAGACGAGTGCAGAGTCTCAGACAGCCTTCTGCGGTTCTTGAGATGCGATCTGGACCTACCAGCATTCGGCCGACATGAATCGTGGTCCCATTCAAACTGTAATTGGAATGTTGTCCTGCCGCCTTCAGTGATGCGCTTGAGCAAGACATCTTTGAGAGACCATTCCTCGAACTGAGCAAGAAACATGCTAGCTTCGGCCGGGGCTGGCGTTACCCCTGGTGTTCGGATATCGCTAGGTAACTGCCCGGTACGTGTTGCCGATTGTCTGTTGCGAGAGCCCCGAGAACTGGCAGCGGTAATGCGGACCGAACAGGAAGTGGATTTCGAGATCTTGCGGCGCTTGCGACCCTGGTGGACATCGTCTAAATCATCGTCTTCCGAGCCAGAATCCTCAACATCTGGAAGAGAAGACGGGTTCTCTTCACTATGTTGAGATCCTAGCCTGTCAAGACCGTCCTCGTTTCCTGATTCTTCACTGCCTGCGTCACAGTCCTCACACTGCATGGTTTTATGCATCTGCAAGGATTTGTGGCGGAAGCGACGAAGTAACGGCGACATGGAAGACACTTCGGCATCGGAACTGGACCTAGCCTCCGTGGTCTCGGACTCAACATGGGTGGGCGCGCTGCTTGTATCATCCAAGGCTTGCCCTTGATACGGTTCATCAGAGGACTGGGAGGGAGATGGGGTGCGGACTTCAGGAATGGTATCGTCGCACGACTTGCCGGCGGGTATTTCGTTTCCCTCGAATGATGCTTGGACCACCTCGACGGGGTTCGCAGCCCGGCGAGAGTGTGCGCCAGTTGAAGAGGGATCCGGATAACCCTGAGAGCTATGGCAAACGCCATAGTCAGAGACAGCATCGACCACCATGTTGCTCTCTTGACTGGCTGGCTCGGATTGGAGCTGTTTCCCGTCTGCCGCAACTGGGTATGGTTGGCTTTCAGGACTGGTAGGAGGGGTTGCAAAACTGATATCTTGACACTCAGTGGACGTGTTCCCGAGCAGTAAGTGATTCATTCCACAAGACTGTTGACTCAGTCCAGCATCAGCGAGGTGAGACTCCCTTGGTTCATTCGGCCAACCTAGGGCGCCATCCACCTGAGTCGGGGATACTGCTGACGCAGTGTTCGCGCCAATGGTAGCTTCTGACTCAGTTGCACCATATTCGGTGACAGTTAGATCTACACGTCGGTTGTCAGAACCTTCCACCCAAGAGGGGCCCCATAGCCTCGATGACTTACCTAAATAATCCACAGTGCTGGTAAGTGCTGTAAAAGGTGGCGAACCATCGAGTTCTTGACTCGCATCGTCTTCATCTTCAGTATCAGACTCGACATCAGAGGGAATACAAATTGCTGTGTCCCTAGATTTTCCAAGAGCCGTATCTGGCTGAGAGGCAGGAGGAGTGAAGCTCTGTAACAGCTTCCGCTGCTCAGAGTCAATAATCAACGAGGTCATACTTGAGTTGCAGTGTGTAGGGAGGAAAACAGTTAAGGGGCTTAGTGTTCGCAGTATGGCCAGATTAAAGATGAAGATAGACGGGCATTGTCCGGCTTATATGCTCGCAGCTGAACCATGCAGTCAAACGAGTCCCAGACCCTTCCAGAAGCCAAGCCCGGTGTCGTCGTGGTGCCTCTCCTCATTCTACAAGATCACCGTGGTTTGGATGGACAAGGAAGACACGTAACCACTTCTCGATCGTGCCAATCACTTCACTGCCAGGCCACACTTCTCGCATATCACCAGGGATCCACGCCACTCGTTGGCAAGGCAGAGTTCTCAGGAGATACCAGATGAGGCAGGTCATGATGGGTGTTGGACTGTTCACGCACAACACGTCACTTCCAGTTGGTCAGACAGCACCGGGTAGGAAGTTCCCCGGAGCACTAGCTCTTCCGTCTGACCGAGATGAAGCTCGACGCTGCGCCCGCGCATGTTAATCGTCACAGCCAGGAACCTTTTGAGCCATTCAGAGAGCTCGAGATGCAGTCATGGAAGTCTCATGATCCCGTAACAGCGAGACTAACGGAGGTCGCATGCGTGCAACACCAACAGCTCGCCGTAGTGCGCGCGTCCCTCTCCTCCTTCTCACCCAATCATCCCTCTCGGCATGCTGACTTGC
Source organism: Fusarium bulbicola (assembly GCA_013758895.1). Classification (NCBI taxonomy): domain Eukaryota; kingdom Fungi; phylum Ascomycota; class Sordariomycetes; order Hypocreales; family Nectriaceae; genus Fusarium; species Fusarium bulbicola. The sequence goes on from JAAOAI010000509.1 coordinate 40,998, forward strand.
CTCGTTTCTGAAGCGCCTGACCTATCCCGATCCGCACGGAAACGGGTGAGCCGAGGACCAAGAGGAAGAAATCAAGGAACTTCCGCCCAAGCGGCAGGTAGTCCTGGCAACCCCTGAACAGGGAATTGGTGACTCGGGCCCCGTTGAGCGACCCGTGATCCGACGCTTTACCCTCTCTACCCGCTGAGGGAGCCAATTGGGGAGCAAGTTTGTGCCAGAGGTCTCCGGAGCCACTCGTATCAGGTTCAGGAGGCGAGTCCGAGATTGCACCATCCTCCATCATGCAGCAGGGGGCATTGATAAGCCGGCTGCGGCATTTCTGCCATTGGATGGGCGTTAACTGGAGGCCTCACAAGGGAAAACATTGCTGTGAGATGCTCTGCTACAGCCTGAGAAGCATCACACCACTGTGAGGCGGCCCTCGCTGGGGAACTGTCTCTAGACTGTTAGCGTTGTTAGATTCTGAGAGAAGAAGACGGGAAAGGAAGCCATACGAGAAAAACAGTAGAGTTAGTAATAATATCAGAGGGCAGAATGGAAAACGAATGCTAGAACATGTCTCATTCTCTCCATAATCAGGCTTTGGGATGCAAGCGTCGCGAGAGAACTGCGTTCCAAATGAGAACGATGACGTGGCAGGATAGGCCAAGGGAGATGGGCTGAAGGCAGCGATGCTTGCAGAAAATGGAGACCAGCGGATTCAAATGGGCAGAGCATGGGAAGAAGCAGAGGTCAAAGATACATGTTGGTAGGGTCGGAGGAGGTTCTTGTCTTATATACAGGGAGTCACGTGATGCGAGGTCGTGCGGGTGTGCGGCACGCGCGTCTTGCCTGTTTGAGCGGTGCCGCTAAACCGGAGGCGGCAGCAGCGTGTCCGCGATTACTTAAAAAAAGAAAAAGAAAAAGTATAAATCCTAATAAAAAAGCTATAAAAGATTTTATTATATTAAAAGAAAAAAGGACTTATAGTAGTTCTTAAGGATTAAAGTTATAAAAAATAGGCTAAACTATTACCTATAGCTTTCCTAGGCTATATATATTAATAAAATATAAAGATTATTACTAA